>JADWPU010000015.1:0-111259 GCA_016109575.1 Phialophora chinensis
CTCCTCCTCCTCCTCCTCCACCCATGTATGAGACTTGAACTTGATCGCTCTCTCTCTACCCTCAAGAGCCCCTCGTAGAATCAACTGACTCTGTGACAAACAATTCAAACAGAGGCGAAATCTTCGGTGCAAGCGAGCACCTCGGCCGCCCCCGATTCCCTGAATCGTTTTCCTGCCCGACGAGCATCATCCCCGCCACGCCCGACCCCTTGCCCGCCGACTTCTTCGCGTCGCTGCAAAACTCCATCCTATTCGCAGCCCTGCTGCCCGTCCTGCGCGACATGTCTGCCATATGCCGCGCGCTGCTCGACGGCCTGGAGCACGAGAAACCAGGCTCGGCCCTGCTCTGCGACGTCATCCGAACCAGGAACACCGTGCAGCATCGGCTCCTGTCGCTCCCGCGCCGCGAGTTCGTCCTTGTGCCAGACCACGCCGTCTACGAGGCCTGTCGCCTCGCGGCCCTGATCTTCAGCGACATGGTCATCTTTCCTATGCCGGCGACTAAGAACGTGGGACCCCGTCTCGCGGCCATGTTACGACAGACACTGGAGAGATTGCCGACCCCGGCCCCAGCTGCGGCTCCAGCTCCAGCTCCCGTTCCGCACCAGAATATGGACTCGGACACACACGTGGACCACGCGCCCGTGCTTCTGTGGGTCATCATGCTGGGAGCGATTGCCGCAGCGAACACCGAGGGTCTGCGCGACTGGTACTGCGCGATGCTGGACCGGTATGCCGTCCTGGTCGGCGTGACAGCCTGGTCGGACGTGCGGGTGATGCTCCAGAAACACCTTTGGTTCGACCATGTTTGCGATCCCCCCGGCCGGAAGATCTGGGCCGGAGTGATTGGCGGGACTGATTTATACTAGACTACTATACACCGTACCTCGTAAAAGGCTGAATAGCATCATGAACGCGTTCAAGGCGAAAGGTCCGGTCATCCATCCCACACTACTAGTCACTAGTCAACAGTCACTAGTCAGTGAGTTAGGGCGTGCAAGTAGCGAGAGCAGGTTGGACGGATGCCCGCTCCTCATGACTACGTTTTGAATCCTGTATACACAGGCACGTTGCGCAGGATGAGGAATACCGTATCCTGTATATTGCATACTGCCGCCTTGCTTGGAGACCTTACTTGAAGATGATGCGATGCATACATGGCACCTTCCACGGACCTGGCGTTGGGCCCTCCCTTCTCATCCATCACCTCTGAATACAGGATCCCGCACATGGGCCAGCACAAAATGAACGAACGGTCCATGACTACTGTAATTCGATGACACTATTGCTCTGGTCGTTGTGGCCTAGAGTCTTATGTATTGTATTGTACTGCGCTGTACTGTACTGACCGATTGATTTCCTCGCTCGGCTGTGCACGTTTTTGCTCTATACTATGTACTCTCCCAACTGAGTCCTGCCCAACTCTGCTCCGCACTTCACAGGCCATTCTTCTTCAAGAAAGCCAAGACAATGCTCGCCTGCTGTGCCAGATTCGTCTCCAGCAGAAAGTGGCCGGCGTCCAACAGCACGACCTCGGCGTCGGGCAGGTCCCGCTTGTACGCCTGCGCGCCCGGCGGCACGAAGATGACGTCGTTCTTCCCCCACGCGGCCAGCAGTTTGGGTTGCTCCTGTCTGAAGTAGGCCTGCCAGGACGGGTACAAGGGCACGTTTGAGCGATAGTCGGTCAGCAGGTCGATTTGGATGTCCCGGTTGCCCGCCTGTTGGTTGATGAGCGAGTAGTCGAGCCAGTAGGCCTCGGGCTCGATCAGCCACGGTTTCGCGCTGCCCGTCGTGTACTGCGATTGGATGCCCGCGAGGCTGAGGACCGTGGTGTTGACGGGATTTGCCGCCGTCTGGAGCTCGGCCGGGGTGGTTGCGTTCCAGAGCGGATAGACGACCGGCGGCCAGAAGGACTGTCCGAACCCCTCGACGTAGGCGTTCGCGTTTTGCGAGATGAAGGCCAGGATGGACTTGGGTCGTTGGATGGCCAGGCGGTAGCCGACGGGCCCGCCGTAGTCGTGCATGTAGGGGATGAAGGAGGTGATGTTCTTGGCGTCGAGGAAGGCAGCAACCGTGTCCGTCAGGGTCGTGAAGCTGTATGTGAAGTTCAGCGAAGGGGGCACGGTCGTGAATCCAAAGCCCGGGTAGTCGGGTGCCACGACGTGGTAGCCATGTCCTGCCAGGATGGGGATGAAGTTTCGGAACTGGTGAGACGACGAGGGGAAGCCGTGCAAGAGCAGCAGTGTGGTTCCGTTGGGGGACCCAGCTTCGCGATAGAAGACATCAATGCCGTTGGCGAGGGTGATGTTGCCCACGGTGTAAGGCAGGCCCGATGAGGAGGAGGATGTGGTCGCTTGAGCAATTGCCAAGAAGAAGAGGGCAAGGAAGTCGACGATCCATGAGATCCTGTTTCTCGACATGGTTGAATGTGTCTGCGGACTAATGAACGTTAGCGACTCTTGCGAAGTCGTGGGAAATTGGGGACGGGAGTCTCTCTACATATATAGGATTCTCTTCTGATGCTCTGCCATAGCGGCGCCGTCTCGGACATGTCTAGATGATGATTCATGTTCGATCAGCTGCTGCTTTCCTCGTGAGCTGACTGACTGACCGACGTCTTCAGGACCCGATGAGGTGACGGTGGAAACAAATGGCGATCGGTCGAGCTAGATTCTCTGTATGTTGCTGATTCGTGATGCCAGCAAGTCGTCCCTCGGTCTCCATGCTGCGGACCTTTCCAATCCCCCAATTGGTGGCTGAGACACTACGCTCCCCAATACAGAAGGTTTTCAGCTCTTGATGCGGAACGGACATGGATCCGAAGTGTTCCCCTGCGCAAGCCGCCGCGAGCCTCGTTTGCTGACAGAAAAAGCCGCGGGGATCCATCTCGTGGCGTGCAGAATGGCGGCTAGTGCTGCGTCGTGACTCAGCCGACTGGTATTCGCCCAGCGCCAACATGAGGCTGTACGCGGAAGAATAAATGCCGGGGGTGGAAGCACGGCCGTCGAGGGTCAAGGTGAGAGGAGCTGTTCAAGGCATTGAAACTAGAACACAGGCCTCAGTATCGCACAGCACCAAGAGCAATGCTGCTCACCCACGTCTTACCGGTACGGCCGCAGCTGTAGAGGTGACAGACGACCTCGCTGGTAGTCAATATCTTGCTGTTTGTATGCGAAGGATTGTTCTCGGAAACCGCCAAGGAAGAGCCGCTCGTCAGACTAGCAAGGGTTCGAATGCCTGCAAAAGGCATCGCTTGAACCTAGCAAAGCACGTCGTCATTGTATGCAGAAGATCGAGAACGAAGCCGTCTTCCTCTTCACGCGCAGGGCTGACTGATGAATGTTGCGATGAAATAATTAATCGAGGAAGATGGGCTGCCAACAATGTGCTGTGTCCATTCCTTCGGTCTGTCTACACTCACCCATGGTATGCACACATTCTATCCACGATTGACAATCAGTCTTCGACAGCCGCACAGAGATGATTATGATTTGAGACCCTGGTACATACAATTGACTCAGTCTACAATGACGAGACTGTCAAAGTCATGGTTTAGTATCATGGCCCGTGAGGATCCTCTGAAGAGAACAGCCGGTTGCCTTCTTCAGCCTCAGCCAGTTGAATTCCTCGAAGCTCGTCATGGCTTCGAGCGCAAGTGTCCACCGGCTTTTGTCACAGTCCAACGCGCTGCCAGACGACGAAATGCCAGGGTGTATTGCAACCGTCTACGACTATGGGACTCACACAGCCACCAGGATGGCCTCACAAGTTCCGAACCTATCCGTGATCCTTATCGCATCATGGATACAACAAAGTTCCAATGTCCTCTTTGCCTTTACCTGTCTCCGGATCCATCTTCTAGAACTTCGCGTGAAGGCTTGCTGCCGACCGTCTTTGTTTATTGATGACATGCGGCCATCCTTCAACCATCCGCGGGTGGACAAGGAGAACATCTGAGGATAACAGAGAGCGTGTTGGAATTTCTTCCCGTCACCTTTGTCACCGTGGAAATGTTTGTGTCCTTGTCGCATTACAATCTTCACACTTCGCTTGCTACATGTTTGAGACCGCAAGGCATTGTTTGAGATGGGAGAGACGAAAGCAAACAAGGCCAATGAGGGTCAGAATCCCGCTTGTCTGGCTTTCCCCAGAGGCTCCCAGCGGACCATTTAAAGAGGTAGCAAAGTATCAGATTCTTGCGGAATCACTGGAATACTTGGTCACACCCACCCAGCTCAAGCTGAGCATTCAACTTCACCAGCTGGAATAACGATCTTTTCCTTGCCTTCTGTCCACTCGCGAGAAACCCTCTTCCGCGGCCATGGCATTCCGATTACCAGATATACCAAACAGGTGCTGGCTGTGTGCCCACTCCAACCCTTCATATGCCGTTGTTTGCGAAAAGTGTGGTGGAGTGACGATTCATACTCAAGCCAAGCACGTCGAGGTCCCGTGGTCAATCGAAGCCATCCCACTTGACAGCGATCCGAAAACTCGACTCGATAGCACGCTCAACGCACTGAGGACTTTGGACAACCACGAAAGAGCGGTGGTCAAGATCGGCATTGGAATGGGGGAAGCGCTTCGGAATGCCAAAGACGGCGGAGGTGAGCCAAAACCCAGAGACGGCCAGAATTGTCCACATCCGGCAGTCATCATCATCAAGGTTCCACAAGACGAGATGGGGGAGGGAGAGGGTGACAAGGATGACATGGCGACGCAGGGTACGGGAAAATGGTTCAGTTACTGGGCAAGGATTGAGGAAAGCGAATTTAGAGTGCGAACGTGCAAATGGAACGACGCAACAAAAGCAACATTCTGGGACCAAGTCAATCGCATTCTGGCTCTGGACAAGACAAATCCGGTGAGTAAGGTCTGTTCCGTCGCGTTGTCGAGCATCAAGCTAATTGCGATAAGGACTGGCGGCAGACGCTGTGAGGCAAACCAGTCGGCAGGCTTTGACGAGGGACCTCCTTACCCGTCACAAGGATTTCGGTCGCGATACTGTGCATCGGGGAAATGGACCTAGCATCCGGCGTTGCCGCCAACAGGGCGGTCGATTGGAGGTTGGGGGTCTGGATATCAACGCAGGACGGTTTCTCAGGGTCTGTAGAAGCACCAGATGTAATTTCATTCGTGTTATAGCATTCACTGAGATGTCCAATCATTTCGTCTCGTCCTGCGGCACATATTCGCCTTTCACCGGCGCCTCGCAAGCCCACGGATCTGGTCTGTTGTACGTAGCATGCAGAGCCTCTATTTCCTCCGAGTCTGATGCCGATATCTCACAAGAGACTTGGCCTCCCCAATGTGGCATATAGAAAAGCCCTTTCGCGTCATGGGTGCACTTGCAGAAAGGGGGCCTGTGCCACACTGCATATTTGCCGGGATGCTTATGGCCGCGGCGATCATAGATACTCTGTATATACTCCAAATTCTGCCCAATGAGGCTCCATTCTTTCTCGTCGATTTCTGGCATGAGCTCTTTCCAAACTGGCCTGAATAACTCGTAGACATGGTCATCATGCAGTCGCATTGTGGCCAGCCACTCCATCCACCAGGGATAATATCCGGCGCGTTCCCAGTCGATGATGGCTTGAATTTTGCCATCCTTGACAAGGATATTGGTGAGATTGAGATCTGCGTGGGTGAGGACGAACGGGCTGCAAGTGGGGAATACCCTCTTGATGGCTTGAATCTTCTTTTCGATGAAATCCCGGTCTGTGGTCCCATAACGATTTGCGATGCCCACACGAAGGTCTACCCCGAGACCGTCCACCCATTCGTCGACATTGTACGGAATCTTGAAACAGTTACCGATACCGTACGTGAAACATGCGGCGATAATAAAATCGTAGAGTTGGCCGCCATCAACCTTTTGCGGCCTGGGCGCTGTAAATCGTCGCAGTTTCCGTAGGATATCAGCCAACTGGTGGCTATAGCTGGCTTTCTCCTCTGGGGTAAGGGTGTGCCAGACGTGGCCGAGTGCATTGCCCATCACCCGCGACTCCAAGGTGAAATATATCGGATCGTTTGGTTGACTCAAGCTCCGGACTTCTTTTGGGATAGGAATGTCCAAGTCTGGTTGCTTGTGGAGGAACTTCAGAGTTATGTAGTTGTTGCCGAGGAAGCGATCGTTTGGCTGATCCCGGAGAATCCACCGAGTTCCAATCGTCCAGGCTCCATGGTTATTGGTAGAGTGAATGATCCTGACCCGGGATCCGTAACTGCTATACCCTTCGTTGATAGTGTTCCAACCGCAGTTCCAGCAGAGCTCCCTCGGAGGGTCAACCAGCCCATATCCACAACAGCCTGAGACGTCGGTGTACTTTAATTCCAGACGCTCGTATTTTTTGGTGGGATCGGTATAGTCCAAGTCGTCCGGAGCGACATTGTGGGTGTTGCCGCTTAACATTGTGGAATGAATGTAAGAAGCTGTGATGGCTCTTTTCCCTGCACTGAATGCTATCCGAGACAGTGTTTCGGGAGCAACACTGAGACTAACCGGACTGGAATCGATGCTTAAATCAGGCGATCGGAAACAAAGATCAGAAACGTCGAGTCCGCTAACAGCGCGAGGTGACAAGGAACAAAGACCGAAGTCTCTGCGCCCAGTCATGGCAACAGGGATGGTATGTAGGTTGTAGGCGGTCTGGGCCCGACAAAAATGACTTCTGACTGCAAACTGTACAGATCTGATTTTGCCATTGTCCAAGGGACCAACTTGATCTGCGGATTGACTGAGTGTTGCCTGCTTGCAGTGAAGGGCAATGGAGTCCCCGAATGCGGGAGTGTGTGTGTCTCCATGCCGGTCGAGAAGGTCTAGTCTTCGAGGAGGTAGTACCTGCCTGCTGTCACCCTTCTAGGAACAGGTTACTTGGTATGCCCATCATCACCATGACACCAAGTGAGGAGGTGGGGTACTATTCTGTGTGCTTGAGAGTCAGCGGTGTGCCTTTGTTGACCGTCATTTGTTGCTTCAAAGCGAGTCGCCACATTCTCATTGTCGTGAATCTCTGGTATATGGAATGTGTGTGACAGTCGTTATGAGGTGAGGTGGGTGGGAGCAAGAAATGAGCAAGATGTGAGCATAGCCAATCAACATCAGACGGAGTAATACAGAGTCTTTGTTTCGAGATTATTTTGCATTCCGAGGACCAAACCAAAAATAACCCGATCCCCTGCCAGCTTCAGCTGCACGAACTTCGAGCGGATGCAGTCAGCCCAGCTTCAGATCTCAATCCGCCAACGGGATCGCTGAGAACTCCTGCCATTCCTAAACGCGTCAAGTAACTTACGACGCACCGAGTCACTTGAGCCGCAGCTTGAACACTGCAATGACGCGAGAGTCAACATGTCACGACTGCAGATTAGAGTCCAAGAGAATTGAATGCAACACCTACCAGAGCGAGACCTTCAGGCATACAGACGATATCACCGATCCAGAGCCATTGAGAAGGGCTTCATCTGATAGAGTTGGAAGATGTACAGTCTGTTGCGACGTTACAATCGCCTGGGTTCGGTGCCAACACGATACAGCTATCACCTCCGCCTCGACCACTGGGTTTCCGTTTTCTAGTCGCTCGAGTCCACAAACGTGCGCTAATCACCCGCGAGCTGTCTAGCGCGCTTGTACTCGTAGGCACGCAGTATCGGGATCTGGAATGTTACGTTTTGGGTAGTGGTTAGGCGCGCTCTCTACGGAGCTCGTCCCTCTTGCGATATCGCAACTACATCTTGCATTCGCACGGTGCCGGTTTTATAAGGAGGACACGCATCTCAGCCATGGAGTCAGAAGAACGCCTCGTCAAGATACTCCAGTTGAGTATCAGGAGCCATCATCAGACCAAACGGTCTAAGGCAGGTTGATAGCGCGGCTCAGTTTTTTGTCACTGGACCCTTGTCGATATTGCTTGAGTACAACAAGCTAAAGCCCTATCCACCAACCCACTATCTTGCGAATTAGGACAAAGAATCGTGCAGCCACGTCCGACATGGCCCCTGCTACCGTTCCTGCGCCCCTCGACGGCAAGGTGGCAATTGTCACAGGAGGTTCTCGCGGCATCGGCCGCGGCATCGCCGTCCACTTCGCGACAAAAGGCATCGCTAAGATTGCAATTACTTACGCTGCCAACGCCTCTGCCGCGGACGTGACCCTCGCACAAGTCCGCAGGGTCAACCCAAACATCAAAGCGACGGCATTCAAGGCGGATGTCTTGTCACCCACTTTCGCACGAGACGTGGTGTCCAAAGCCCTAACCGACCTTTCCACGCAAACCATCGACATCGTCGTCTCCAATGCCCCCTACGTCAACACAGAAGAAGCGCTCCCGATCGCATCTATGACGAAGAAAGTCTTCGATAATCTCATGACCGGCAACGCCTGGGCACCAGTGCAACTGTTCCTCGCTGCTTTGCCACACATCCCGCGAGGCGGCCGCGTCATCATGATCAGCAGTACAGCTTCAAAGGCACCGAGTCCGGACCCTGTGGTCTGCTACGGCGTCTCCAAAGCCGCGCTCGACAGCTTTACACGCAGTCTTGCCCTGATATTCTCCGCGAAACATGGGATTACGATCAATTCTGTGTCTGTGGGGGCTACGATGACAGATCTCGTCAGAATACCCATGGAAGCGGGCGTGTTGCCCAGGGAGTTGATTGATATGCTCGTTGGCAAGAATACGGCCGAGAAGAGGCTCGCGGAGGTTGAAGATATTGCAGGGATTGTGGGCTTCTTGGCTAGTGAGGAGAGTAGGTGGATCAATGGTGAGTTTTACCTGTGACAAACGTATCGGGTGCAACGCGGATTTTTAATACGTGGTTGTCACCCGACACGGGACCTGGGATGCTAACGACAAGGCAGGGAACAATGTCCCTGCCAATGGAGGGTCTATGCTCGAGATCCAAGGGTGAGACTCAGGGGAGTGACTGTGGATGAGAGAGAAAAAAAAGCCCATACATCCCGCTAGGTACTCTCTATACTCAGCACGCAACACCACCGTCTGCCGAAAACGTTGCCCCTGTGGTGTAGCTTGAATCATCGCTGAGCACGAAACATATCGTCTTCGCCATGTCCTCGGCCGTACCCAGCCGTTGCAGAGGTAAGGTCTTGTACGTGTTTGTCACTGGCCGATCGGTCGTTCCGCCATCCGACAACAACCTCGACAGCATCGGCGTCTCAATCGGCCCACTGCAATGGCGGTCAGTTCAGTCAGTCATTTCCCCATTACGCCAGCAACGCAAAAAGGCAAGAAGATTACTCACGGCGCGAGCGCGTTGACCCTGATCCCCCGTTCCCCCACCTCCTTCGCCGCGGTCCGGCTCAAGCCGACGACGCCGTGCTTGCTGGTACTGTAGGCCGCAATCCCAGGCCGGCCCATCACGCCGGCCAAACTGGCCACGTTCAACACGCTGGCGCCCCGTTCCATGACCCTCAGCTCCGCCCTCAAACAATAAAACAGCCCCGTCAGGTTGATCCGCATGATGAAGTCCCAGTGCTCGTTGCTGATGTCGACGAGATTGGTGAAGACTTTCCCGCCCGGCGGGCCCTCCACGCCGGCGATGTTCGCCGCGCCGTCCAGCCTGCCGAATTCCTTGACCGTGGCGGCGATCCAGGCGTCGACTTGGCCTGAATCCGCGACGTCGACGCGCGTGCCCGTGACTTTGGTGCCCGCGGCTTTCAGTTCGTCGACCACCTTGTTAAGGGCCTCCTCGTTGACGTCGGAGAGGGCCAGCGAGGCTCCTCGCGCGGCCGCGAGACGGGCTGTGGCGGCGCCGATCCCTGACGCTCCTCCCGTGATGGCAATGACTTTGCCCTGAAGTTGCGCCATGACGTGAAGGGATTGAATACTGTCTGTAGCTGAATTTGCTGTTTTTCGTACGACGTCGTCTTTCCCCGGCCTAGGTTCAAGGACACAGTATTCCACCTCGTCTTATGTACTGCGGATGCTCCTTAGCCGCCGTGAGGGGTTCCGAGGCACAGTTGGCCCAGCGGGCCAGTAAGGGTGGGGATACAAACAGTAGGATCTGAATACATCTGACGTTTCTCCGCACCAGATAGTACGGTACTCCGTCAGGTTGGCAGATTGTCTTGGCCACCGATGACTTATGGAACTCAGTCACGAGTATGTACTGTCGAGTCGACCGGAGTATAATCTACACAGAACCACCCTCTGTGCGGGTACAGTCCAGCCAGCACCGAATACAGTAATTAGGACGCGGAGGACCCTATACAAGCTTCTACTGTGCACCTTTTATTTCTGGCACCTTTTCTTCCCGATATTTCCCGCACAGATTAGAATGCTGAACTTTAGCAGGATTCCGACCCGGACGAGCGAGGTGAAGTGTGAAGTGTTGAATGTTCAGATATAGCTTAACCATAATTACTCCACACAGGTCGGCCATCCGTTCCGACTCCAGCGAGCACAGACAGGTCTACGCTTTAGCCAGCCCGGAAGTATGTGGACAAGGATATCCGCTGATGGCATGGCATACGATCGATCTTGCGACTCCTGTTCGCTCCGTATACATGTACAAGTCTACAAACTCCGGACTCTGCATCCCGAACCTTGAGTCTGAACCGAGGATCGAACCATTGATGGAGAATATGAAGGCCCTTCTCTCCAAGGGTATGGCCTAGGAACATGAAAAGGAGTGGAGTAGAGTAGAGTAGAGAAGAGGAGAGGAGATACATACTGTGCTACCCTGCACTACAATACTGAATTTTTGCTCTCTGGTAGATAGACCGGCGTAGAAGGAATGCAGCTTCGAGCGTGTATTTTCGACTGTTCTTCATTCCCAGGGGTGCGGGGGCAGGTTCTCGCACCCAGGACTAAGTGATCCTCCCTCCCTCTCTCTGAGAGTACATCAAACCATCTCGGAAGACGGTGGCCTCACACTCATACAGCACCGCGACAACAGCCCGGGGCTTATGAAGTATTCTCGTGAAGATGAAAATATGAAATTGTCAAGCCAAGAACTCGACTGTCCCTTCCTATATGGATGGAGTACCGTACCGTCGGCTATGGACCGTGGACTGCGTGTATATCCGGAGGCATGAAAATCGGATCCCCATCCGAGGGCGCGCGCGTGTGTGCATGACGATTCGCCCCAAGGTCGCGGCCTCCTCGTTTGTGGTGGGACGTTTTTAAATCGCGGGGGGGAAAGAATCAACCACTCACACCAGGATGCCCGTGCCGGTCGGTGGAACCCTCGACCAACATCTGTGGGGGAGGGACGGGGAAATACCCCCAAGCGTCGACGGCGGAGGCTGTTTCGATCCGGGCTTGCCAAGCTGGAGACTCCGTAGTCTGTAACACGCGCACGCACGCGCCGGGGGTTGAGATATAGATATAAGAGACGATAGGACCAGGTGTCGTTCAAAAGGAGACCAGATTTCGCGGGTTGTATATTAATTACTGACAGGGCCGAACTGTAATAACATTACACCAACAGTCTCACTCAAACTCGCCCACAGTCGCCCACAGACATCCCTGACACCGTCCAGTCCAATATTCACGCCCCGTCTCACCCACCTCACCATGGCTGTTGGGTTTGTCCTGCCCGGCATCGCTGGCTTGGCCGTGGCATTCGTGCTATATGCCTTTCTCTTCATCGGGAGGCGAGAGAAAGGTCTCCCACCCGGTACGTACGTACGTGTGCGCACCATGGCTGTCAGGCTCTCAAGCAGGCAAGCAGCCAGTGTGACGACGATACGCGACAGACTTTAGTTTCGAACTCTTGGAATAAGTCTGATTCTGACACACTGACACTCTGAAAAGGCCCCCCTACGGCTCCAATCATCGGCAACCTCCATCAGATCCCCACCAAAGGATCGTACCTGACCTTCACGCAGTGGGCGCGTCAATACGGGGGCATCTTCTCGCTCAAGCTCGGCCCCGGCACGGCCATCGTGCTGACCTCGCGCGCGCACGTCAAACAGCTCATCGACAAGAAATCGACCATCTACTCGGACCGCCCGCACAGCTACGTGTCCCACAACCTGATCACGGGCGGCGACCACGTGCTCATCGCCCACTACGGCAAGACGTGGCAGAAGTACCGCAAGACCATCCACCAGCACTTCATGGAGTCGATCGTGACCAGGGACCACCTCCCGCTCCAGCACGCCGAGGCCAGCCAGCTGCTGCACGACATGCTGACCCGGCCGGACCAGCACATGGAGCACCCGAAGCGGTACACGAACAGCATCGCGTGCGCGACCATCTGGGGCGTGCGCTCGCCCACGGTCGACACCCCGCACATGCGCCGCCTGTACGAATTGATGGAGGACTGGTCGGTGGTGATGGAGCCCGGGAACACCCCGCCGGTCGACATCTTCCCCTTGTTGCACTACGTGCCGGAGGCGCTGTTTGGGAACTGGCGCAGCAGGGCCGCCGCCGTGGGCGACGCCATGAACGCCTTGTACAACGACATGCTGGCCGGGTTGGAGAAGAGGAGAGACGCCGTGGGGAGCAAGTTCTCCTTCATGGACAGGGTGCTTGATCAGAAGGACAAGCTCGAGCTGAACAGGCATCAGCTGTACTTCCTGGGCGGGACCATGATGGAAGGCGCGAGCGATACGAGCTCCAGCATCATCATTGCCGCCATCCAGGCCTTCACCAAGTGGCCGGAAGTGATGCGGAGAGCGCAAATGGAGATTGATTCGGTCATGGGCGAGGACAGGTCCCCGTCGTGGTCAGATTACGCACAGTTGCCCTACGTGGCCGCGACGGTCAAGGAAGCTATGCGCTGGAGACCAGGTAAGATCTCCTGCTTGCACAAAGTCTCCAAATACCGCTTCATGCCTGACCAGTATTGTAGTGGTGCCGTTGGCTTTCCCCCATGCTGTCGACCAGGGTAAGTTGAGCTCCTCATGTCTCCAGGCCAACTTGACAATCAGCTGACAAACGGCATGGACAGATGACTGGATCGATGGGTACAAGATCCCCAAGGGCTCTGTGATCTTCATCAATGCGTGGGGTCTACACCACGACGAGCAGCGCTTCCCGATCCCAGACACTTTCGATCCCGACCACTACAAGGGTGTTACGGCATTAGCATCAGAACTGGCTCAATCTGTCAACCCAGACGACAGAGACCACTACGGCTATGGCTCAGGTAGACGCCTGTGTCCCGGCATTCACCTGGCAGAGAGAAACCTTTTCCTCGGAATATCCAAGCTCCTATGGGCGTTCGACTTTGCGCCTGGCAAGGATGAGGATGGGAAGCCTATCATGCCAGATATAAATCCGACAACGGGCTACAGTGAAGGTTTCCTGGTGTGTGCAAAGCCTTACGCCCTGGAAGTCAAAGTGAGATCGGAGAAGAGGCGGGAGACTATTCTCAAGGAATTTGAGGCTGCCAAGAGGGATGTCTTCTCGGCCTTTGATGGATAAGGGTCAGTTGAAGCGGGGGGGAACGCCAGTTTACAGTGGTAAGGGATAGCAGCCAAGAAATACCTGCGCATATTGAAGAACTTGATTGAATTAGTGAGAGTTCCAGGCGACTGACGTACGTTGCCACCGCGTCGACGTGGAGAATAATGATCATTCTGCAAACTGCGTCAGTCGGAGCTCTGCAAGAGCAGAAATGGCCTCTACCAACCTTTTTGGCTACTGCCCATTTCCATCCTCAGAAACCCATATGCCCGTGAAGCCTGTCTGAAGGAGGTGGTTTTAGTACATCGCTTCTTCGCCCCGGCAGCACCTGAACCTTCAGGAGGCGATAGAGCGGCCGATTCACTGAGCTGCTCTGAGCTGCTCTGAGCCATCCATTTCAGAGTAGATGCCACGACATGTGTTGACGACAATTCCACTGACTGCGAGTTCGCACGCAATACGATTCGATTCCCATATACCGACTCCAAGGTCCGCAATGTAGATGAATGCCGGGGAAGCAGGTCTGCCATCGTGGTAAGGTGAAAGCTTTGCCAGCCAAAGAAGGCTTCGGCGACGGCAGCGAACCTCCATAAATCCGGAGCTGCCCGATAATTCTTGTTTGTGTGGCACTTTGTGCCGATCAATAAGGGTATTAAGTCAACAGATCGGCAACATTCATGGGCATCTCGTCGATTTGTGTCGAATAGTAGAGTTCGATGTCGCGCAGGATGCGGACGTCTTCACTGGTGACGAAGTTGATGGCCACACCCTTTCGACCGAATCTCCCACTGCGTCCGATTCTGTGGATGTAGTTCTCTCGGTTGCTAGGTAGGTCGTAGTTGATGACAAGACTCACTTGCTGGACGTCGATCCCGCGAGCCCAGACATCTGTGCTAATGAGAACTCGGCTGTTGCCCTGTCTGAAGTCGGACATGATGCTGTCGCGTTCCTTCTGTGGCATCTCTCCGTGCATGCTGCTGACTGTGAAATTGGCCTCGCGCATCTTGTCCGTCAGCCAGTCGACCTTGCGGCGCGTGTTGCAGAAGATGACGGCCTGGGTAATTGTGAGAGTGTCGTAAAGGTCGCACAAGGTGTCGAACTTCCATTCCTCCTTTTCGACAGCGATGAAGTACTGCTTGAGGCCTTCGAGAGTGAGTTCATCACGCTTGACCAGGATACGCACAGGATCGGTCATGAATTTGGTAGTCATGTCCAGGACGTCGTAAGGGAGGGTAGCGGAAACGACGACGACTTGAGTCGCAGGAGGGAGGTATCGGTAGACATCGTAGATCTGCTCTCTAAAACCGCGGTTAAGGAGTTCGTCTGCTTCGTCGAGCACCAGCATCTTGATGTGTCGCGTGCGTAGGTTTCGTCTTCTGATCATATCCGCCACCCGGCCTGGAGTGCCTGACACGACATGTTGACCGTAGTCGAGTTTTCTGATGTCTTCGCCGACGTTTGTGCCTCCAATGCAGGCGTGACACTGTACATTCATGTAGTCGCCGAGGGCCATGATGACGCTCTGGATCTGGGTTGCGAGTTCTCGAGTTGGAGACAGGACGAGAGCTGGACAATGGTTAGTGGAGCCTCCAAACCAATTCATGTTCTCTCACCTTGAGTCTCCCGAACCGAGGTCTCGATGATCTGCAGGATACTGATCGAGAAGGTGGCGGTCTTGCCAGTGCCTGATTGCGCCTGCGCGATCGTGTCTCTTCCCTTGCAGATCTGGACAATGGCTCGAGACTGTACAGCAGAGGGTGATTCGTATCCGTAAGCGTAGATGCCGCGAAGGAGGTTTTCCTTGAGGTGCATGTCCTCAAAGGTCGGCGCGACTGTCACCTCCTTCGAGGTCGAGAACTCCATCCGGTCTACGGGTTGTGTGAGTTGCAGGGTCGCATGACTCCCAAGGAGACTCACCATCTGCGGTTCGATCAATGCCTTCCGCCATTTTGAGTTGTGCAGTATGGTAGATGAGAAGAGTTGGGTTGAGATGGGGGCTTGTAAAGGTATGGCGATGGCGTTGCGCTGAAACTGAAGAGAAACTGAAGAGTTGGTGAAATGACCGAAGGACCCACACAAAAGGTGGCTAGTGAGCAGACAACATGTTTGATTCGCTGAGAGTCTTAAGCAATGCCGTGAGGAATCGGAACGTAGGACTTTTACCCCATATTCGAGCCGTTACTTATTCCTGTACCAGTTACGCTATTGACACTTCATTCTCTGGAAAGTGACCATGCATGCTCGCGGTTCTGCAAGGTTCTCCGTTATCCATTATTCCATGCCGCTTTTCGAGCGTACGAGTAGAGCCTAGAGCCTAGAGTTGAAAGGAAAGTGATGTGACGTGAAGGCCAAGGCTGCCAAAGAGAAACCAGTCGCACCATGCATGTATGCCTCATAGTCCTTGAGCAGATACAAGAAACAGCACTTACCGGTGTGACTGGTTGATCGGCACAGTGAGGCCTCTGACTGCAGTAGCGCCGCGTCGCGTCTCTCGAAGGGTAAGACGAGCGGTCGGTCACGCATAATTGAGAGGGGGGAATGGTTTTTCAAGCGTTTTTTTCGTTGTTTGTCCATGAAGACAAAAGGAGAAGGGAAAGGAAAAACGCTCTCAACGCTTGAGCCCCGAAGGGCGCCGGGAACGAACCCGGGCAGGCAGCACACAGCACACAGCACACAGCAGACGACACCGACACCAACACCACCGAACACACCCCACCACAAGCCACCACAGAAAACCAACGCCACCCGCCGAGCCCAACCGCGACTGGACGCCCTCGTCGACGAGGCCCAACACCCGGACACCTCACTCATCTTTCTCCTCACCAAGCCGGGCGCGGAGAGAGGCGATCTCTAGCTCGGCATCCCGAAGGCGTGCCTCGCTGTCGAGAGCGCGCTCTCTCCACCCCCCAGCCTGGATCTGGAAATCGATGAGCTCGATCCCCAGGCGCAAGGCCTCGTCTCGGAGACCCCCGATGCCCGCCTGGACATCGTTGGCGATCTCCCTGGCCTCGACCACGGACCCCCACAACAAGCCAACGGCCTCGTAGATCCCCTCACTGGCTGCGAGGATCTCCGCGCGAGCGCGCATGGCTGCTGGATGGCCCCGTTGGCCGGGGGCCAGAGGGATCGCGACGTCCAACGCGTCGACTTCATCCCGAACCTCGCTCAAGTGAGCGAACCCGGCGCGGAGTCGCTCCGCCACCGGGGCGTCAACCTCCTCGAGGTTGATGCGCTCGGCCCCCTCCTCCTCCTCCATCTCCTCCTCCACCTCCTCCTCTGGGGCCGGAGCCCGACCAACACCAGCACCATCAGAGGAACCACCAGAGGGACCACCAGACACACCAGAGACACAGCCAGGGGAGGCACCGCCAACAGCAACACCAGAGGCACCCTCACCACCACCAACCGACACACCACCGCCGCTGCCGCCCTCGGCCCCCGAAGTTCCAGGCGCAGCCTCACTGCAGCCCTCACTTGTTTCTTCGGGATTGGCCAGCCCCTTGCTGGCGGTGGTGGTGGCATCGGCAAGCAGGTCGGCAGCGTCCATTGCTTGCTCTTGCTCTTGCTCTTGCTCTTGCCCTTGCTCATGCTCATGCTCATCTGACCAGACACTTGACGCCTCACTTCCAGATGCAGGAGCTATGACAAGATGTTAGCTCGCGACTTGTTGCATTGGTGAAATTGTGATCGTTCTGGAATGGTGCCACCGACTTACCTGCGGAAGAATTTTGTGATGCCATTTGGACTGTGCAGTCGCGTTGGTCAGAAGGTTGAAAAAAATCGAGGTGGGTGTGAGTGACACTGAGATGGGCTGAGGGTCCGAAAGTCCGAGAGTCTGGCGGTCCAAAAAGAATTGAGGTACGTATTGATACGATCTGAGACGGACGTGTTGAAGTCTGAGAAGTCTGACTGTATTGCGTTGTGATTGCCGTCGGTCTGACGGTCGAATGGCCCAAAAAGAAACGCGCGATATGTATTAACACGGTCTGAGACGATCGCGATGAAGTGTGAGAAGTGGTGGTTTTGTCTCGCTCTGTGATCGTCGTCGGTCTGACAGTCTGAAGAAAGGCGAGGCAGGCAGGGTTGTGAGTGACACTGTCTATCTGAGACGATTGTGATCAAGTATGAGAAGGACGATCTTGTCGTGCATAGAGGTATCGTCGTATCGTGTTGTCGTCGTGGTATTGAAAAGACGAGGACGTGAGTGATATGATACGATGCGACAAGACGAGACGAGACGATGCGACGAAGTTGGAGTTGATGAGAAGAAGAGAGTTTTCTGAAAAGAACAGAAGAGAAAATAAAAGAAGTCGCCAGCTGGGACTGTACGATTATCACCATCGCCGTCACCGCCATTGTTCTGTCGGACCCGGACCTTCCTCTTCACAGTGAATGTCCATCCTCGAGACTTCACGGACCTCGTTCGGTGCTGCCCCAGGCGAACATTCAATCGATCCATTGGAAAATTGATCGTCCTGTACCTCTGATACTGGTGCGAAATGGGTGGAAATAGCTCTCCGCTCTAGTAGTAGTAGCGAAATAGTAGAAGGGGATGGGAGGATACGTGGAGACATATAGAATGTACGGAGCAGAGGCATGGACAATGCTAGACCAGGATAAAGGAAAGGGAGCGCGACAGTATCGTTCACCAAAGTTCAGCAATAGCAACAAAACCAGCACCAGCAGCCCCTGTCGTTCATTGTATTGTCGTTACATGTCGTGACGAAAGCGATTTATATAGGTATGCGCGAATGAGGCCCAGCGCACCCGTTTCACATGTTCAGCATGCTCAGTTGCCTCCTCATCGGGCTGGCAGCATGGTCACCATCCTCGCTAGGGCCGATGCCGCTGTCAGTGCCGCCCAGCGGGCTGGCATCAATGTCGATATCCCACTTGTCCTCGGCACGGTCGCTGTCCTCACCGTCCCCGTCATCCCAACCCTTCTGGACAGCTCCTCTCACGTTCCACCGCAAAGCTCGCTGGACGCTTTCCACCCATTCGTTCGTACCGGTCATGACGGTAGGGAATGGATATTGGGACGCTTCGAGCGTCACATAGTCCCCTTGCTTCAACTCAATGCGTCCCTTGCCGTCAAAGGAACAGTAGGCGGAAGACCGTGATTTGTTGGGCACGGCGATGCGTAGTGCCAGAGTGTCTGAAAGGACCATCGGCCGGAAAGACAGCGTGTGTGGACATATCGGAGTCAGCAGAATGGCGGGAATGGACGGGTGTATCAGAGACCCCCCAGCCGACAGGGAATAAGCCGTCGACCCCGTCGGCGTGGAAAAGATACACCCGTCCGCCTGCACAATGGTGAGGAGCTCATCATCGCCGTAGAGCTCCAGGTTGGAGACGTAGGCCGACGGCCCGCGATCGATGACGAGCTCATTGAGCACTTCAAATTGCTCGCCCTCCTCCACTGCGCCTTTTGCAGCACCGGGAGATCGATCGGCTCTCCAGACAGTGCATGTAAACCGCATGCGGAGGTTGACGCGCATGCCAGCGTCACCCATGACCCGATCCAGATGTTCTTTGTATTTACCAAACTCAAAGTTCGTCAGAAAGCCCAAACTTCCCAAAGAGAAGGAAAGGACGGGTGGAACAACCCGCTGGAACAACCAAGATGTGAATAGGACAGTCCCGTCCCCTCCCAGCGTGAGCACCAGGTCGAACTTCTCCGGCGACGACCAACACAAATCCGGGGTCCAATACTTCAACATTTTCTGGAACCGAGGCTCCTTCGCCAACAGGCCAGCCGCGTCGAAGCGCTTCGAGTGCCGCAGCTTAGCATCAACATAGACGTTGACGCCAAGCTCATGGCCATACCGCGGTGTCGAGAGCAACCACTCGGCGAGGTCGCGTGTCAGGTAGACAAGACTGTTGTCGCGGGCCTTGGTAACGATCATAACATTACGCACCGCCCGCTTCAGCGGCTTGCGCTGCAGCAGCTTGGAGACTTCCCGCACGCCAGTAGCAGTCTGCATCAGTCTCGAATGCGAGTAGTCGTCGTCGGCGATCTCCTCCAGCACTTTCTGAATATCCGCCACTCCGTCAAATCTCTGGTGAAAGAAACACGGCGAACGAAGGAAACTGGTGGATGTGGGAGAATAAGCGGCCGACAGGATCCCGGGCTGCAAGCCCGCAAAGGTTGCCGTCAGGGACGGTGATGAAGAGCAGCCCGTCTGCTGCTCCGTTTCTGCTTCTGCAATTGCAGATTTCATTGTATTCGCGGCCAAGGGAGCCGTGTTGGGCCCTGCACTTGGCCGACGCGAGGCCAGCGCCTTCATGATTGTCTGTCTAGGTATGTCTATCGATTTTGTATTCTTGCGGTGCGCCAGGTAGGATTTCGGCAAAAGAAGAGGTTTCGGTACAGGAACGGTCGGATGGTGAGCAATGTATGAGTTCCTTAAAGACTCGCTGACCGGAGTGAGAGTGCCGCTGAGAGCCTTATCGCTCACAAATCCTGGCTCTGAGTGATCGAGGTCGCGCGCCGCATGTGTTTGGCTACCGCCGTCTATGGGGTCTAAATGCTGGGCATACTGGCGGAGGATGGACTCGCCGATGGATGGCTTCGAGGAGGAAGTTGCCATGCCATGGGGAAGAAGAAGATCTGAGTTGTCAACTGGAGGCGGCGTGGGAAGGCTGCTAATGCCAGTGGACTCGAAGGTATAGGTGGGTGAGGATAAGGTGGAGTGGTAGTGGGCGTCGCGGTTACTGAATGTGGGAGATGTGGTCATGTTGAGTTGCGAAGATGCAGGGAGATCCGTTAGATGGGCTACAACCCGAGCCGGCGGGTGTGGAATGCTCAGCGGCGGACGATCCCCGTTGTACGAGCACAGTCCCAGTGAACTGTTTGTGATGCCGAGGGGATCGACTCCAAACGCCGTGACTCGTATGTAAGCGGACCAATCTGCGGCACAGTCAGAGCGCCCGATGGCTGGAAAGTGACAGGCGTCCCAGCAGTGCCCAGATAGGTACCTCGTACTCACCAAATCAGTAATCCGGAGGACGGAGTTAAGTCAACAGCGTGCAGAAGAAGGGACAGACGGCCGACGTGGACCGAGGTTTGCCTTGTGCACAGCACTGATTATGCAAACTCGAACGTGAAAATGGTTGCGACTGCTCGCCTGGAGCACGTCGAAGGAGAAGGGAAGAATGTGATGTGTGTGAGCTGGATGGTTTGATACCTGCTGCCGCCGTTGCCAGCATACATATGTATTTGTACCGTCCAGGCTCAGGAGAACATGCTCGGTGACAGGTCGCAGTGTGGCCCGCTGCTGGCGGCGTATCTTGGAGGTGAGACAGGCACGTGGGGATCTGCAGCGGGCGTTGAGACGCCACAGATAGCCGGCTCAAGCCCCCGTTGGCCACCCAGATCCTCCCAGGTGGTACCTGCTTATCGTCTACTCCAGCCCCTGAAACACCGCAGCACCAAGCCTAGAATGCCTGTGATAGACATCCTGTGTGACTAGGCCAATGCTGCAGACTGGTGGGCAGCTTGGCTGGGCGAGGCTCGAGGTCCCTCTCCACTTCCTTCACCTCACCACTGTTTGGTGCCAGCCAGCCGCCCACTTGGTGACTGTTTCATGATTCACACACTGGCAAAACTTGGGGTGCCTTTAGTCCTGTCGCCAGCTCTCGTCCTTAATCACTCGGGCTTCCATCGCTTTCCTCATCACGTCCAGCACAGAAATAACCGAGTCGTTTTCAGTTCCGTTCATGGCAACATCTCCATTAGGATGTTTGTTTGCATCGCTTGCATTGGTGTCGTTGGCGCGCTGACCCGGACCGACGACTGCCAAACGAGCGGCCTGTTCTGCGTGTTTGAGATGATCCATGCTGGACCTGCCTTCGCCCTCTATCAACAACGTTTTGCCGTCTTGGGCAAAGGCAAAGACGTGCAAGCTGGAACTGTCCTTTCGTTGAACGACTCCCGGGTTGACGACTACTCGTCCATCACCACGACTAAGCCCAACGACTGCCGCTCCGGCGATGGTTTTCATTTGCACGCCTGCGTCGAGACAACCAAGGATAGCGGCGTTGAGAGCCGATGCAAGCATATCGAGATATGTCTCACCTTGGCCACCACTTTTGACCCCACCGGGGAGGCTTTCATCGGTCTCAACCGAGATCACCTGAAGAGTGACTTGGAGCATGGTCCTTGGAGTCTCTTCGCCCAGCACAAGGACTTCAAGAGTGCGCTTGATGAGGTCTTCGACGTGTCGTTCCTTGACCATGCCTACCCCATTGTGGGGTCTGAGGTTGACCTCGATGAAGATTGATTCAGGTATCTCATCAGATCGATACGGTACCTCGACTGGGTAATTGACTCCGGCGACTATTTTGTAGCTTTGATGCGGGGCGCTGTATGTCGCGGACCCATCTGCATTGTTCAAGGTATGCAAGCTGGCCTGTGGAGGATCACCCATGAGTGGAGAAGCCATGGAGGATCTAGATGAGCCGGTGGTTAGAAGACGGCGAGAATAGATGGTGAGGGAAGATTGAGAGTCGGGACGAGGCTGCCAAGCGCGCTAGCGCGAGGCTGGGACTCGAAGGAATGACGCTGAGTGAAAGCCACTTTTGGGATCTTTCCGGACGTCTCATGTGGTGAAGTATTTCGAGTGAGGCTCGGAGCCTTTGTTATTCACTGACACAGCTGTTGTAAATGGGGTAGCCGCCTGTGATGGGCGGGAAATTCCTGTTAACGTTCTACAATTCAATGACCTTGATCAACTCGATGTCATCAGAGGCATTCTTGGTGATAACAATGTAGGTGACTGGTGTCATGGAAACAGCAACCGCTTGGGGTATCAAGAACGCCAAATTGGTGATATCCACCTATCATCCAGGTAATGCTCTCATCACACCTTCAAAAGCCACCAGCGCCATCGCATTCGCTGGAAAGGCCCTCAGGAAACAAGGGACAAACCCCCTCCAGTACCCTCTCCAGCCCGATTCTCGATACACAGCCTTTGCGGCATCCTTCCAATGTCGAAACCTCGGTGTTCCATCATTGAGGCCCCCACCCAACGGATCCGTCATAATACGCTGCTTGACCACGTCCGAAGGATAAGATGTGATCCAGAAGACCTGCGCGGACAGGCCACCGGCCCAGAAGTTGATGGCCGGTGTGGAAAGTGAGGTGTTCCTCTTGAACCACGTGGTCAAGAGATCATAGGAACCCCACCAGAAGAAGAAGAATGAGCGGAAGACGAGCGTTGAGAAGAGGCCGTGGAACAGGCCGGAAACGCCATGATGGCGGAGGATTTTCCTCGTGCAGTCGATGGGACCACGGTACAGTCTATCTTGTTTCTTGGCCGCGTACTGGATCTGTAGCCTCGCCTTGACGTGTTCAACTGGCGCGGCGATGAAGGAGACCGTTGACCCAGCCATCATGCCGGCAATACCGTGGCCAAGCGCAGGCAGTTTCTCCTGGGCCAACTCTTGAGCCGTCTTGCCTGGGCGAAAGGCTGGGTTCGAGAAGACATTCTCATGGAGTAACCTTCTGTAGACCGTCAAGCTCCCCAGCATGACAGAGTCCATGGCCATCCATCCGAGCAGAGGCGGAGTTGCGCCCTTGTATATCCCGGTAACTCCTTCTTTTCTGAGCGTCTGCAGCAAACAGTCCAGCGGGCCTTTAAACTGCGAATGCCGTGAAGTCTGCAAACGGACCTTGATGGTGTCGAACGGATGGCCCACGGAGAGTTTCGCAATGCCTGAGAAAACCCCTGCGACAAATCCCTTGTAGTTGCTCACGATGGCTCTTGTCCTGCCGTCTCCGCCGGCGGCTTGCTTTGGAATATGCCCGGGTCTGGGTAGAGTCTCATTGTGAGCCTCTTGAGGCCTGTCACGGGTAAGGGTAAGCGCGTGTGCTCGACAAAGCCACTTGTGTGAATTATTCTACTTACCTGCTCAATGGGGCGGACATGCTTGGGACGCTGCATGCGGCTCTCTGCCCACGGCTACCGATTTGACACTGGTGACTGCGCGGACACAATCATCATTGAAGCGACACGGCTTACCTCTATCTCAGACGAACGCACCTAAGCAGGTGGGGGGCTCTGCTGATAATGTTTCTTCAGCTGTTGTGCAGCGACCGGGACGGATTATCGGGGACGATCTAGGCTCCCCGGCCGATGCTTGCGCGAAGAGCATCGATGGGTGGTGACGTCGACGATCTGGCGTCAGCAGCTCAGGCCTAGATTTGCCGGTGGGAGCTTAATTAAAAAAAAAATTCCCCGCCTAAGCTGCTGTATGTGGTACGCCCAGCTATCTGCGATGGTGACATTCAACAGATCTGCGCCATGTAGAGGACAATCTTGTGTGATTGAGCTTCTTGCTCTTCACCTGTACCAGTGTTTATATCTCGCGTCGCATATCTCGTGCTAACCTCTCCAGACAGAAGCAGCAGTTGGCCAAATAGCAGGCTACTCACAGCGCCGGCGATGGAGGGGCGAAAGGTGTGGACCACGCTCATCACCAACACCAAGTATCTCTCCGGTCTCCTTACACTCGACTACTCGCTGAAAAAACACGGCTCGAATTATCCTCTTGTCGCGTTATATACGGATACATTTCCCTCCGAAGGTCTCGAGGCCCTCAAGAGCAGGAACATCCCAGCCAAGCACATTCCGTACCTTTTGCCCTCAATCCCTAAGGAGTATGCCAACGACCCGCGCTTCTATGACTGCTGGAGCAAGCTCACCCCATTCAGTCTGACAGAATACGACCGGGTGGTGCAGCTAGACAGTGATATGATGGTGCTGAAGAACATGGACGAGCTGATGGAACTCGAGCTGGATCCGCCTGAGATGAACGGTGAAGGAGACAGGGTATACGCTGCCAGCCATGCCTGTGCTTGCAATCCCTTGAACAAGCCACACTATCCAAAGCACTGGATACCGGAAAACTGTGGGTTTACCACCCAGCACAATACTCCAGATGACGCCCAGATCCATGGGCCTTCCCCTACCGCGGGCATAGGGTGTCCGAACGGTGGCCTTGTTGTCTGCAATCCGAGCAAGGGTATCTATGACAAAATTCTGAGCGCCATGGAGAACGGAGACTTAACCTCCAATTATGACTTTGCCGATCAGAGTCTGCTTGCGGACCAATTCCATGGTCGTTGGGTGGGATTGCCGTATATCTACAATGCCCTGAAGACTCTGAGGTGGAAAGGTGTACATGACGCAATCTGGCGGGATGATCAGGTCAAGAATGTACATTATATCTTGAGTCCGAAACCGTGGGAGGAGAAGTATGAGGAGATTCAAGACGAAGCCCACAAGTGGTGGCATCCAGTCAACAACGAGAGGTTAGCCTACGAAAAGGCCAATGGCGTTGACGATGGGTTCTGATGTTGGAAATGGAGGCGATGTATAGCCCTGATCATTCTCGGCGAGGCAGACTCGTGACCATCAAATAGACTAAGACATAGATTAGATGCTGATGCCAGGCTGCCGCCAGGCGCCGTAACTGCTGTTCGCTTTTGACTCTGACGAAGAATACCCGTGCGGCAGTCTCGCTGCTCGGACTCCTCAATGTGCGAGACACTGTCAACAACGACTCATCCAATCGTGGGCCCGGCTTGGATGGGAGCGTGTCGTATGCCTCGCTATAAGAAGCAGAAAAACGCCGTATTGATGATCACGAAAGCCCAATGCGGATTTTCTTGTATATTGTGGGGTCCGTGTTTCTGCTCGCTCACACTCAACCGTGTCATGATAGAGCTGACCTAAGGGATATGGATGCTTCCAATCCTGTCTGTTGTGGACTTCGGTAGCATGCTGTGGTGTGATCAATCCAGTGCTGCAACACCGCCAGTTGGATTCCAGCTTGAGACTTGTCAATTTGACCGGCCTGCCCATGATCAGGCTACAAGCGAAAGTGGCGGATATGCAGATGATAGCATCACTTCAACTTCGCATCTATTGGAGGAACCCACAAGCCCTGTTTCGCAGCCTCATATGCATGGCAAGTATTGAGCCGGGTCACGACATACCTTACTATCTCCCCGGAGAGTGTTGACTACAAGCTCGACACAACGATGGCGTCGACAATAATGGGCAGAGGTAGCGGTCGGTGGTCCACACGAGATAGCCGTCGACCAAGTCTGAAAGAACACCATTGTAGTTGACGGGGGCCATCCCCAGACCAGGATTGCTCTGCGGCTTCTGCTCGTAACAAACACCCGAATTCTGTGAGAGCCTCACATGTGAAAGAGTCTTGTGACGATAAGGGCAAGCCCAAGTGGAGCGGCAGCAAGGCTGAACGCTCCGCCAATTCCCCTGACATTTCGTCGCAGTTGTTTCGTGCTTCTTCTAGCAAAGAGCAAGACCAGGGGCCGACATCAGAAAGCGCGATAGCCCAGATATCGTAGCTTGAGTCGACAGCACCACTGACCTGTAGGCCCAAATTCCGTCAAGCAGGAAAGGATATGGGCGCGAGACAGTGATAGCACATATCGGACGCGATACGACAGGGAGATGAGGCTGAAGAAGCTCGAAATGTCACGGTCCTGCGGCTTAACCAGCTTCACCAAAGAGGTCCGCGTGAGGCTGTACGGATTGGATTGGCCTAGGCACAAGGCTCGACCCTCGAGGCGGCGACATGGTGAAATCATGATTGGCGAAACAACAGAAGGAATCTAATGGCGAGGCGAGCCACCAGTCGACGAATGATGGCGGTGAGCACCGGCTCGGCTTGGCCTGTGACTGAGACTGAGGCTGCGCTCCGGATTGGTCAAAGGAAGCGCTTGCCTCGAGGCCCTGTGCCGGAATTGCTCTTCGAGCTGGGTGACGGCGTGGCGATGTCGGTACTGTGTCCTCGAACTGGTACCGGGAAATCCATGACACCTCCTCGAGCACAAAGGGAGGTACTATCGACACACTATTTGACGGTCATTGTCACGGTAAGCAAGAGAGACGGACCGTTTAGAGAGAGGTCTTCTGCAGATGCGACATCATCAGATCTTTTCCGCATGGACTTGCCACCGCTTCCCACCGCTCACGCACACCGGCAGGCACGCACTTGGCTGGGAGGTACACGACAATATCTCGCTCTGCAAGCTCGACTCACTCACCAGCCATGTCAGGGAACTAGAGGGGTTCCCGTTGCTTTCTGGCTGCGAACATGAGTTCGAAGAGCATGCAGTGCAGAGCACTCATCTGACCTGAAGCGTTTCTTTCTCATCTGCAGCTAGGCCGCCTGTTCCTTGACCCTGCCCAACCATGGGAATTGTGACCACATAATCATTTCCAAATGGCCGCAAGCGACGTTGGTTCTCAAGAACTTCCCGTCCGTCCCGTGGGATTTCTCCTTCTCTTCGACGTGTTTCCTCTGGCTGGAACATTTCCGTGGCCCTGCCGACTCGCCGCTGACCACCGATCTGAAGATTCACGGTCGAGTTCTTCCACTGACTGGCTGGGAATGATGATTAGCCTCGCAGAGTGGGAGAGAGGGAAAGAAGCGTCAGGCTGCTGAGTGCCGGTAGAATGCCACTGCGCCTTTTACCTCCACCTAGGTGCGTCCACGAACATCGAGCTCACTGGCAACGGGTCGATAGCAGCCCACATCTGCATCTTCATTCTCGAGTGACATGTTGTTTCAGGACGGCAGAAGTCGCGAACCCAACTGCCCAGCCGCAATCACGAGTACCTCACTGGCCGAAGAAAGTCACTGTCAGCGTTTTGGCCGACTCCCATGCCAATGGCTCTGTGCAACGTGGTATGCGCAGAGATGACAGCACCGGTTGCTCAAGGCGCAGGCCATGGTGCCAGATTGCTCTGAACGGAGTCTTGCAACTGGGTTTCACCGTCTGCACGCGCTCCCATTCGAAGCCCCAGATCAGCGTCACCGCCCAATGTCAGCGACCGGTGTCGGTGGGGCGCAGGCTAGACATCAGCAACAGCTGCAGTCGCTGATGGAAGAGGGAAAAGAGTTTCTCAGACTCCCCGCCGACTGAAGGGCGCCACCACGATGAAACTGGCCTGTGACAGCGCGGGAATTAGTGGCCGCTGGCCAGTCAGGGGCCCTGCTTAGCCGACCGTCTCTCACACTGGCCGCAGCCCCAGCTGGATCGGGCGCTGAGGCCCGCCCTTCCGTGGTGCATTGGCTGGCCAAACCCGCCCAAGATAGGCAGCTTCTCAGCCCGTCGCATGCACCTCGCGAGCCCGGCTTTGTAGGAAGCCAGGCTAGAATTGCGACCACAGCTTGGAGGCCATGCACAGGTCCCGCTTCCGTCCTCGCACGCCGAATCCTCACCATTTTGAGGCGATGGGCGAGATGGAGCGCATTACTCGGTTTGCATGATGCAGCTCAAGCTCATCCCCAAAGCTCCTGTGAAAGAGACGCTGGGCCGCCTCCCTCTGCTCTGTCTCTTCCCTCACTTTCGCGCGCTGCGTGTGCAAAAACCGCCCGAGTTCGCCATCACCACATTTTTGCTTTAACCGCTCATCACACCTGATCACTTCCATCGCGTCTCCAGCAACTTGTCAGACTCTTTTCACCTGATCCTGTTTCCGCTTGACCTCGTCTTCTTATGAACCTTTCCTTTCTCCGACGTGAGACAGCATCTGTCGTCCATGACGTGCAATCACACAGAATAGCAAAACGAGCCAAGTCTCCAATGTATCTCGACGTCACTCTCAACACCGTTGAAGGCCTGCTGCGTGACATCTCTCTGCTTTGAGTCGCGCAAGTTGCAGTGTGTACACAAGGGAGACTCGATTCTAGACACTTGCACAACGCCTCACCGCTTTGTTTGTGCCTGGGTCCTTTTTCCGTTCCTGCTTTTGTGAAGCGGTACTCTTGCACCACCTTGTGGCTGAGCGACGGGGACATAAAGATTTACTGGGCTCCTCGCCACGCAACACAGGCACAGGCGTCGCTAGGTGCCTCGTTCAGGAGCACATCTTGATTCTTGATTCTCGCACGCTCGGTCAGCGACAGCCATGTGCGTACGCACAAAGACATCGTACGGATGCGGATGCGAATACAAGACAGACGCTGAATGCCATTCTTCGCGCTGCCAGGGCCTTGAGAGGTACCACTACCCTAAGAGCGGCGATTGCAAATCCTGTAAAGAGGCCGGTGGGCAACTGACGCGAGGGCGAGATGGCAAGGGTCGCTATGGGCAAGAAATCGGCAGGCGCGCTCAATCTCGACAAGAAGAATCCGACTCTCCGTTCGACCCGGCACCAGAGATGGCGGATGTCGGCAACGGTATCAGTCCATGGGCTGCCCCGTCGGCTCGAGAGAAGGAGTGGATCAGCCATTCGAGGAAGAAGGCAGACGACTGCTGGCTAGAGGAGCATGCGGAACGAAACCTCGACTTGCAAAGCATCCGGGAGTCTCTACCGTCTTACCCGCCGTCGGAACGCGATCATCCTCCTGTCGGTCACTCTCCACATCGGCGTCCCACACGAATATACGTCCACGAGGATGATTTGCCTGATGACCGCGATGACAGCCACTATCACCGACGGTACCGACGAGAGGAGATGGGAAGAAGCCTTCCTGTCGAGATCCGCAGCCGGCGTGATGAGTATGACCGTCCAAGCCATCAGAGGCTCTACCGTCGACGAAGACAAGACAGCCAGGAGAGCTTTGACAGCACGCCCAGTTCCCGCTCATCGACACGAAAGTACAAACCAGCTCCCTCCAGCTACGTGGCGCACGATCATGCTGAGATTCATGACTCCGGATACGGCTCCTATGGGTCTCGGGCCTCGGATAGCTACGGAAGAGCAAAGACCGAGCCCTTTCATTACGCATCCTCGCCAGCACCGCGGTTTATAAGTGTCGAGCCACCATCACCGCAACCGTACGGCGGTTATCACACCGGGTACGGGGTTGCTCCCATCAACGTCGTCACTCGAGCACCCTCTTATGGGTACAGCTCGAGGAGATACTGACCAGCGCCCACCAAGAGTTTCTTCTTCATCCTGCAGCAAGGCGTTCCAGGTATGCCCAACTTACGGTAGCGCGGGCTCGAGGCACTTCATCAGTCCAGCGATCATGCGACACCTGCAATACCAACGCGCATGCTTCCGAGATTCCTACTTCTTCGAGACGGATAGGCACTTGAATATTTTTGCAAGCTTGTTCCAGTCAAGACTATTATCACAGTAACACAGATGCTCATCAGGGAGACATCGACGAGACAAGCCATTTACGATTTTTTGATTGTGGGAGTTGGAGGTTCGGTGGGAAAGGCTATGATGACGCACAGTCCTTTCAATGTATGATGATACGGGGGTGCAACAACAATATCAATGAGGTGAATGACGACGGGGCGGCATGTCCACATTCATGGGCTTCAGGCTAGAAGGAGCTCACGGTATACGGGAAGGCGGAAGGTCGCAGTTGGGGGTGGGTTGGGGTGGGAGGTCCACCATCAGGAGGCTACAGTCAGTGCTTCTTCATTGCTTTGGGAGAGGTACTTTCTGTCTGTACTTTACAGATACTGGACCCAGGAGCTTGTCTATCCCTCCGGGCAAGCGCAACATCCACCTTCGTTGCTTGCTCGCTTGCTCGACAGGGAAGACAAACTCCGGCGTCCAGAGCATTGAATCAGAGCAAATCATTTCACAACCATCGCCATTATTCTCACCTTCCCTGTCCGACCTCGTTCCGATGTAGCGTAGGCGTAGCTCTCCGATCCCCTCGTCCCGAACCAGTAACGTCGCACTCAGAATCTGTCGTGAGCGAGCACGCGACTGACCGACCGACCGGCCAGCCGAGCGAGCCCACCGAGCCCACCAACTCAAGCTGACATGACAAGCTGTGCGTGAGGCTGAGCATCCTGCACTCTGCATCCTGCATCCTGCAAGTGTCCGACGCCCCGGGCGGTTTGCGTGCTTGCGATTCTTGTCTCGCTCACCGCTTCTACATGCACAGTACACAGTGCGCCGCCCGTACCTGTGCGGAGAACGGGTACGAGGAAATAGATACTTGGCGTGGATGGCACTCGAATTGAGAAACATGTACTCGGTACTCCTTCCTAGTTACTATTAGTAAAACTAGGGGGAGCCGAGTCTTTTTCTTTCTTCTTCGTGTTCATGTGCATGTTCTCGATCGGTCGACTGGGTCCATTCTAGCAGGCATGTTTGGATGTTCACATCCTCCCTTCAGTTTCGTCTTGATGAAAATTCTTCCCCTTTGGGTTTGGTCCCGGGGAACTCAAGACGAAGGATGATGGGTTGGCTCGGCCCACAGGACGGCGGGAATGGACTCCTGTAGGCACGCACATACACACACACATACACAGAGCCACATGCGACGTCAGGGCACCTTTCAACAAGCCTAGCAGAACTCCTTCTCTGAGATGACGGCCTTCTTCTCGCTTCCACACAACGTATCCCCATCGCTCTCGCCCTCGCCCTCGCTCTCCCAGTCCTTCCGCTTCCGCCCCGCTGCCAACTTGGCAGCGATCTTCTCCATGATCTCCTTTTTCGCCTTCTCCACCTTCTCGCTCCGGGTTCTGCGTTCCTTTTCAAAGTTCTTCGCCCAATCGACCTTCTTGCCGTTCTTGTCTAGGTCGCCGTGCGGAACGTATTCGGTTGATTTGCCCATACTCAAGGCGTCGCCGATTTTGACGAGCCCGGAGCCGACGCCCTTGACAGCAAGGCCGACGGAGGAGACTGCGAACGACGCGGTGCGAAAGGGGAGTTTCGCCACGCGCACGGTACGGCGTTCCCGGACCTGTACGGACGGCATGCGAGGCAGAGACTTGATGTCCCCCGCTTGGAGCGATTGCACCCAGTCCCAGGTATACTGCGAGGTAGGGCCGCGGTATTGGAAGTAGAAATTTCCCTAACGAGCCGATGCCCCCGGGGAGTTAATCAGCATGCCACGGCCTGTATTGTGAGAGAAAGCAAGCTGAATCTGGGATGGGGTGGGATGGAGTGACGAGGACTGAGGAATCTTACCGTGCCAGACTTATCCGCCACTGTCCAGTGCAGGCGCTGCGTGCCGGGGACCACGACGGGCTTGGTCGTGATGACCACGCCGAACTGGATCTTTGCATCCTTGGCATGCTTCTTGATGTCGCCCAGGAGACAGTACTCGTACTCCGGGTAATGCTTCGTGTCTTTGACCTGGAGTTTGTCTTGCGTGAGGAGGTAGATGTGCTCGGTAGGCGGGATGGCCGTGACTGCAAGAGGATGTCAGGTTTGGCCAAGCCGGAAAGAAAGAAAGAAAGAAGCCCCTCTGTCCAAAGACGAATTGAGGATCAAATCGGGGAACTGACGAGGGTCACTCACACAACCACTTGTACACCTTGTCGGCTACCTGCTTGTCCGGCAAGTCTGTGACGCACAACTCCAGATGATTCGGTCCCCATTTCTTCATCTCACGCTCCCTGGTCCCCTCTTCCATGTACAGATTCACACTCGCAAAGCTACGACCCGACTTGGCCGCATGCTCACGGATCTTCTTGGCTACGTCGATCTTGTCTCCATTCTCACTGTCCAGGCGGTTCATCCTGTCGACGATCAAGAAGGCTTTCTTGCTGACATGGCGTGCGTCTTTCGACTGGTCGAGGTGGTGGAGCAAGCTGTCCATGGAGGAGACATCGCTGGCCGCGGCGAAGAAACTGTCAGCCAGGCCGCCGTACTGGAACTGAGAGGCGTCGATAATGTCGTGGAGATTGTTGGCGTGAATATTGTTGCCCGTTGGGTCGCTCACATAGATCCATGGCTGCTTGGGGAAGGGAGGGCACACTGTGAACATATTGTCGGCCGCGTGTTTCTTGCTTTTGGATTTCTTGCACATTTTGGCTGGTGTTATTGACTGGTGAGTCCCGCGGTGGAAATACTGATGGGTCGTTGAGCAGGGGTGTAATACGTTCGAGAGAAGGAGTATGAGACCAAGATTGATCAGAGCAGAGGATCAAAGGTGCCGGAGTAAGGTGAAGGCAGACTCAAGTGAGCCTTGTGACAGCTACAACTGCCTGGCCCCAGTGCCACATTGAAAGGGGGGTGAAGGCCGAGTGATGGAGGGGTGAGGAGTCTGTAAAAGTCTACACGAGGGACTGTCGTGAGAGTCTACAGAGGAGGGGTAGACATGGTCAAAATCTAAACGCCCAATGGTGCATTAAAAGGTAAGGCTGAATAGTCGACAGGTGGCTCAAGGCGTCCCCAGCCTTCTGAAGCTCTTATCTCTCGTTCGTGACTCATGTATTTGGGAGAGTTCCCAAGTTTCAGTGGTCACAGTTCTACATGCTCGCGTCCTAAGCTTTGTTAGCCTAGACCGAGCGGTGCTGTGAAGTTGATGGTGCTCTCATGTGAGTCTTGTCAGGGATGGAGGTCAGTGCTTCTCCTGCCCCTCACATTGATTGACCGCAAAGGTCTGTGTTCAAATCCGGCTTCATAGCAATTGTTTGGTCCAATGACCATCTGTCACCATCCGTCTTGAACTGTAGGAGTTGCTCCCGGGCAGGTCCAGGAGCTCGGATTCTGCCTGCTATCTCTGGTTGTACTGCAGAGCTGACATCCGGTCTAAAAACCGGTCAAGGTGCAACCCACACTCCAATCGAGCTTGAAGCTGGAGCTGTTGACCAACCGGCTGTTGTCGTCCGGCCCCGCAGCTACCCGCGCAGCCGATTCGTCAAGCGCTCTCCAAACACGGGCATGTTCGTGGCCGTGCAGATGCAAGGCAACGACTCTCCAGACGCCCAACTGCTGAGGACGAAAGATAAGTTTCCGCGCCTTGCTCAGCCAGGCTAACTGACTCGAAATCAAGGTAGAAGACGGAATCGACTGCCGAGCGCTCCTTAGTCAAAGGGTATTGGCCGTAAAGCCCCCGACGTGCCCATCCGTTTCCGCATCTCTTCTCCTGCTGCTACCGTACTAGGCACCTTGATGCCACAGCAGTCGCCCCAGTAGTCGGGTTCGTGGCCGAATTCTTTCACATGTTGCATCCGCTCCGCCTGCGCCCGAAGCGTCTCTGGATCTAGTTGGCCCATGTCTTCAGTGCCCGGAATTAGGCCGCCAAACAAGAAATGTTGCATGATGGGTAGTTTGCCCAGAACCTCCTTGGTGAACATTTTTCTCATGCCGTCTTCCACCTTTTGCCAGCTCTTTGCGCCCGAGATGTCGTCTAGCATTGGGCTGTGCCAGCGGAGCCCCTTGACGGTTTTGACACTGTCCACCCATCGGACTTGGTTCAGGTAGATGTATTTGTCACCTTCTTCCTCCAGCACGACATTGTTGTGAATGGACTTGGGCGTAATGTAAGGGTGCCCGATCAGTTGGCTTGCTCCGAAGAAGAATGGCAGGAATTGGTAGTCATCTAGGCCCCAGACACCGTGACTGCCAGCTGGCTCCAGATAGTACGTGCTTTGAATCCTCCGCATAAGGCCGAGGTATCGAACGAAAGTGTGCATTACAAGCGCAGGGAAGTCTTCTCTTTCGATTTGCTTCAGTTGATAGAGGCAGAGTAACCACATCATGAAGTTCAGCTCGTGGCCTGAGCCATAGTCGAGTCGTTCCTCCGAGCCAAAGCAGTTGATGAGATAGACAGAGACCTCTTGTACGGCGGCCTCGTTGTTTATGCCCAGCACTTCCTTGTGTAACTTGTCCACATCTCTGGCAATGGCCTTGTACAGGCCGCGGAAGACTGGATTGCCGAATCGCGATCCAGTGTCGAGTGGAGGGTACTGTTGCAGGAGCGATTCAATGATGTCGAGGACGGCATCAATGCGTTGGATCCTGGCTGACAAATGTTGCGAGTCGAGGGAGGAAATGGCTCGGCCGCGCACACAGTCGGCCAGTGTGAAAATCCACGCCTGTATCAGAGAGTACGCAGGCGAGGCTAGGAATTTCTTATGATCGGCCTGAGACAGAATGCGCTTGGCTGGCGTCGTGAAATGTATAGATTCAAGTGCCGGAGGAGCAGGTAATGGAGGTGTCTCAGGCGCCGGTTCTGTCGGCGCTGATATTTGAGGCGACCGTCTTTGTATTCTTGGGATGAGCTTTGGGATTGAGTATGAACTTGTTCCGTTATGGATGCCAGATGCGGCGGCAGTAGCCTCTGAGGAAGTCATTGTATGGAGATGGCTGCGTTGACATATTCTGCGGAAGAGGTGTGTAGCAAAGATCGTTGCAATGCCAACCCTGCGCGTAATTCTGGGGAATTCAGAAATTCAGGCCGGAACTCGCCGGTGGCGGTCGAGCATGGCACTAACGGAACAGTTGTTCCGCCAGCGATCTCCATCTGCCACAAGGGAGGATATCTTCCTCACTCGTCTGCTTAGCATGGCAATCCGTTGGCATTGAAATGCAGCAGCGTTGATCTGACTGACCAAGAACGAGACAGCCGCCAACTACTAACGAATTTTCTCTACTCCTGTGTAGACACAGACGAACACCCAAGCACCCTGATCACTGTGACCGTGAGCTTGCGGTCATGTTAAGCCCAGACGTTCCCCTCCGCTACCATCGTCCTAGTCCTTCTTCTTAACAGATTTGACTTCTGTCAGCGTGGAACCGACAATGGTGAGCAGTCCGAGTCCGAGCGGAAGATACAGTGTCTGCATCACCGCTTCATTATAGCCAAAAAGCACATCCTTTAGGCGATCCGGGCCCAACACATTGCGTAGGTCCGACAAGCCATGATTCACGAGGGTTGTTGTGTTGGTCCCGGGAGAGTGCTTAGCAATCTCGACCACCAGCCTGTTCTGGAAGAGGGTTGCAGAGGTCGCAATGAATGCAGACGACCCCAGCCCAGAGCCGAGAGCAAGCACGCCCACTGCTAAGGAGATGTCCTTTGGCGACAAGACAGTCATTATCGCCGTGACAGGTTGCTGGATACCAAACTGTGGAACTCCATTAGCCCATACCATCGTTGAAAAACGATAACAAAAACCCCACAGCCCGGAAAAGGCCTCCTAAGGAAAAGTGAACTTACGCCAACAGCAACACCCAAGAAGCCCAGCAGTGCCGCAACCTTGGCTGGACTGTCACCTAGGTCCAAGGTGGTCAACAGGCCGGAGGCGATCGGTGCGAAGATGCTGGTAGCAAAAAGAAATGCTGGGCAAGTCAGCTGAAGCCGCAAGTGCGGCTGCGAACTTACGTGTATAATACCCAATCCAGCCTGTGCTAACAGAAGCCAACAGCGAAGTGACGGCAAGCCCAACGATCATCGGCAGACCTAAGAGACCCGCCTTCGCGGCGCTGTACCCTTGAACGCCCTGGAAATAGATTGCGATGTAGTATTCGGTCACCGCAAGAATGCCATTAGTGCAGCAGGAGAAAACAGCACTGGCAAGCACAGTCCGATTCTTCATAATCCGGGGCGGTAGTATAGCCTTTTCTTGCTGACGATATTGAACATATCCAAATCCAGCACTCAGGACCGTGAATAGGACGAAAAGTAAAATGACTCTCCAGTCATTCCAAGCAAATTTTGTGCCTCCCCAGATCAGTGCGAGCAGCAGACATACTACACAAGGCAGGACGAGGAGGGTGCCCACTGGATCCAGACGTCTGATCTTCTCACGGAGAGGAAGCTCGAGGTCTGGGTTGGGGAACAAGTCCTTCATCCAGAAAATGGAAATGGCAATGGCGATGACACCAAGCGGGATATTGATGCCATAGCACACTCTCCAGCTAAATGCATCGATGAGGGCTCCTCCGATGGCGGGTGCGCTGACCAAACCAAAACTCTGAGCAAACCCCATGATTCCATTCATCAGAGGCCTTTTTTCGACCGGAAACGATCGTGGGATGAAAGTCATGACCCCGATGCCTACAGAAGCTGTCAGCCATTATGATCGACGATCACGTCCCTTCTCTGCCGTACCCTGACCGCCCGCACCAAGACCTGGTAACACCAATAGACGTCAGCGATTGACGTTTTATGAACGTCGGTACACAAAAGTAGCATACCAGCCACAGCACGGCCTAGGATGAACGCCGTCGAGCTGGTTGCAAAGGTACATATCACTGAACCCAGCTCGAACGTGGCCACCGAGGCGATGTAGACTTTCTTGAGATCGAACAGAGTGTACATCTTCCCAAAGAAGAAATTTGTCGCGCTCAACACAAGACCGTACACGGCAGAGTACCAGCCTATATCGGCCACGGTCTTGAATTCATTGGTCAGGGACGGTACGGTAGGAGCAACAATAGTCAGATCCAGTCCGTGCAAGAAACAAACCAGCATCATTGCACCAGCGTTTAGCCATAGTTGCGGCCCCGTAGGATATTGGACTTGTTCTTCGTTGGCCTCTTGGACCTGGAGTTGTTCGGTCGGTTGGTCAGGGAAATCACTGACCGTCAACCCAGCGTGCGATTCCCCTCTCCGTACGGCTGTTTCAGTCACATTATCTGCCATGGTGGTTCTCTGTGGTGAAGAGGAAGAGCTTGTCAGGGATTGCCTGGTGAGATGCTTCTCTTGATGCCATCTTCGAAGAAACCCGTGTGAAGAACGGAACAATAACGGCGGCTGGCATTGTGGCAGCCTGACTTACCCCAACATTTGATTCGCATCAGGCACCAGGCTTCTTGCTATGTAAGTGCCTTCCCCGCCATTTCGGCAGCCTCATCTGGCGGAGACGGACGCGAAGCTCCCTTAATGACGTGCCTGCCAGCGAGAACTCACCAATCTCAGCGTATTGCCGACGTCTCGATGATTTCATCTCAGGTATAAGGTACAGAGTACACAGTACACACAGTAACCACGGTCAGCCACGACACAGGTACTCCGAGTACGGGTAGCACTGTGTGTCGCGCGAGCACGGCATTTTTCATCACCGCTCTTTACGAGCACTTGGCTCGCCAGGAACTCGTTCCACTAATCCGTACCAAGCTAATTCCACAGAATGACCTTCTTGAACTCGTACCTCTGAAATCACGCCATAGCTTGGGGTCTTGCACGACACTCTTCAGATTTTCTATCACCGCTCATCTACCCAATCAGTGTCCCACATCCACTCTCGACGACGACCTAACGCACGGATGTTATCGAATTCCGTCTCGCTATCTCCCTTCGATGCTTGCCGGAGCTCGATACGGAGGCTTCTGGTCGATCCTAGCCGGCATTGTGGCTGACACTGGTGTGAGAAAGCTCTAAAGTCATGGCCATGCAGGATCAAAACCGGGAGGGCACTCAACAGTCCACTTCCACCCCGTCTGCGTTCCCACCACCGCGTCGACAGTCTAGCGTTCGTTTCTCGCAAGGGACTAAAGTCCATTCTCAATCCCCAATGTCTTCCTACCGTCGGAGCGAAAGTGAGTCGGACGAGTCCACTCCAATTCGGACTGCAGAGAGTCAGACAGACCGTCGTTACCATACCACCAATGAGAGCAATTCCCAGAGCACTACCGCACCCTCGACCGCAGAGCCCTCCTCATCAACTCTCGTGAACCTCGATGACGCCGGTCACGGAAACGGTGATGGGGAAGACCACAAGAAGAAAAATCGGGTGACCGAGTGGTTCAAGAGCACGTCCGAGAAATATGGTTCAGTCACACTAGAAAACAAGGGCTCTGTAGCCCGCGATCATTTGGCTCTGGAAAGGACCTTTTTGGCGTGGCTGAGGACGAGTCTAGCATTCGCTAGTATTGGCATAGCGGTGACCCAGCTCTTTCGCCTCAACAGCTCGTTGTCGGGGCAGAGTCAGTCGACGTCGAGCATTATCCAGACGATACCTCTCTCGCCGCTCATCGGACAGTCTGTGCCAGCGGAGCTTCTACCGTTCCTTCAACAGGCGGCCGCTTCTATGTCTGCTCCGATGCCTCCCCCGACTCTAGGACCAACGCTCCTGGATCAGATCCTTCTCCTGCCACCGGGTCTGTCACCACGTCAAGCCGGAGGCGTCGCTGCCTCGGACAGCGAAGGGAGCGCCACGAGGATGCGGCATGTGGGCAAACCACTTGGAGCGACCTTTATCGCGATCTCCATAGTCATTCTCTTCATTGGGTTCCACCGCTACTTCGAGTCTCAGTACTGGATCATAAGGGGCAAGTTTCCTGCCAGTCGGGGTAGTATCTTTGCAGTGTCGTTCATAACAGGATCGCTCATCATCGCAAGTCTGGTCGTGGTGCTAGCAATAGCATCGACGCCTGTTCAGAATAAAACGTGACGATTGTCAGTTCCATGGGCGGGACGGCGTTTATCAACCCGAATTGGATGTGTACTACTCTGTACCGAGGATTGCAGCCGCCAGTATGAATGGCGTGTGTTAACGGTTTCCCGGGGCATGGTTGCATTTTAGCACCGGTGTTAAGGCTCAACTGGCTGCGGCTTTGGATTTGATTTGGGCGGTCAGGCAACAGAGTGCTTCTGTCGGATCACTTGATTGCTGGCTTGTGCTGACCAGTATATGTTAGCTGAGGAGTCAGACAAAGTACTGTCTGGAGTGGCGTTCTCGATTTAACTTGAACGTCGCAGGATCGTGGACAATCGTCTTCTGGCTGTGTAAATTATACTTGTGCAAATCAGCACAGGCGATAACGCTGATTCTGTTCCGATAAAGGCATTTAAGACCAGCACCTCCGAATCTGCAATTGACCTACTGCTGTGTACAATTGTTCCAGTTACTAAGCGCGACGTCGTGTTCCTCAATATCCGGAACTTATCTTCCACTCATCTGCCTAGACAGCAATCTGGTACAGCAGTGCTTCGAGTCAGTAAGGGGAATCTACCACAGCAAGCCTCGTTACGTCGACGACTAACCACGACGTGCGTGCCCGCGCATAGCTGTGAACACGTCAAGCCCACAACAGACAGAGAAACTTAGAACATGCTTCGTCATAGACCTCAGCAAGGACAAGCCTACGCTGCTAATAGCCGGTCGATCAATATGCTGATGCTCACGCGTTCGTCACACAAGACTCATGACCAACATCATAGGGCGCTAGACAGACAGACTGCATCGCGTCTGTCAAGGCGCCGACGAGCTCTTCTATCATCAGGGAGGAACAGACGCGCGGCGGCGTGCCAGAACGTGGCTGGGTGTGTCATCATCATCGTCAGCCAGCCTCGTCACCGACTCGTACTCGTCAAAGGGGAAGGATTGCCAAGAAGCAAGTGCCAGATCTCCCGATGACTTGCAGAAACCCGAGAAATCTTCCGAACCACAGCCTCATGAGCGTCTGGTATCCAGCCACATCTTTTTCTCTTCACAGAATCTTGGCGCCTTTGTTCGATAGCGTCTGTGTGGCTCGTAATGAATGCTACAGGCACATGAAAAAGCTAAAGTGCTTGCAGCTGCATACAAAATTGCAGGACGATAAAGCCTAGAAAAGGTGAAACAGACACGCAGGCATGGCGGTCAAATGGGGCCGATTGCTGTCCTGCGGGCGTCGCTTAAGGTTGTGCAATCTGCGGCTGTGGTTGGTCGGCATTCGATAACGTACCGCCATATCTTCCTCAATTTATCTGAGGCAGCCAGTCAAGTTCGCTCCTACACCCCTCCGCCTTGACTTTCCCCCGCTGGTTCCAGAAGAGAACCTACGGAAGCCACGACAGCGGTACGTAGTAGTGGCTTGAAGGTCGTCATTCGTTGACTTCCGTGGCGTGCGGTGTGATAGCCTACAAGTACAGAGCCACTCGAGCATCAACGAGCAAGTCGGACAGCGAGAAGTATGTATACGACAGCGAGTTGTACTGAGTGCTTTGCACGCGCTGGCGCTTCGTTGGGCACGGTAAGCTGCGTTGCGCCAGACGCGTGGTCAAAATCTGTCATTCCGTTTGCTGCGGTGCGCGGTCACACGCGTGCTGGTGCACGAGCAATCATCGGTGGTGTTTCAGCGTCACTCGACCCGTTTTGTGGTAGTATTGCTGCAAGGAAGCACAAACTAGTCGATAGTCGGTATTGGTTCGACGTCCAGCAGCGACCATGGTTACTCGTACAGGATAGTTTCGAGCACAAAATTGGCAAGCCAGGAGAGCAGTCTTTGATTGCTAAAGTAGCTCGTATGATTCAACCTTCACTTTGATGTTGGTTTCTCTTCTCTGCCTTACAGAGATATCGCGGCATCGCCATGACAGTTCTGAACCACAATGGGCAAATGGAGGTCCTCCGTATAGCGTTAGGCAAATACCGTGGTCATCGCCCAACTCTGCAGGATGGCTTCATTCATGGCAACGAGGCTGATCATCCCAGGTAACCAAGCAGAATCCCAGACAGATGTTCAATTGCTCACGTAAAAATCTGTCTTGAAAGCTGGTCGTGATTTCAATCCGGCGCTTCCAACTCGAAACGGGCAGTCAACAGCAACCAATATCCCGCACTGCTTCAACAAGCAGTAATGATGCTCCCCATGCCAGATTGTCGGTCACGCATTCTTGCAAATGGGAAATTTGTGAGTGTCCATTCTTCTAAACCAAGCAAGCTGCATTCGTGGTGGTTGCGTGGCCTCTTATCAAACCCTTGGTCTGCCCCATATTGCTCCCCAGCGACCCATATACATTCTGATTAGCTGCGTCGTCACCTCCACAGCGATCTTCGTCGGTCGTTATCACTTTCGCTTGCCCGCTTCATCTTAACGGTAGATGCCATTCCCAATGACGGTTCATACGTGGTGGTAGTCGGTTGCCCGACGGTCGTCGCTTTGTCCTCAGACTTGTTTGTTTGAGGAGAGGAAGGGCCAATGACAGAGGCATTGGAAATCTGGGACAAACAAGTTGGGTCAAGTAGCTTCTTAGCGGCCGATCGAAGGCGCCGCTTGTGGAGTCGCAATTTCTTTATGGTGCAGCGCGGGCCATTGATCGAGCAGGGGGGATGCGCCCGGCTAGGCCTGTTCCTGAATGCTAAGCCTACTGGGGCACAAAGAATGGCCAGCCCCATGCCCCCAGCGGCCCAGCTCCCGGCGCCCAGAAATGTGCCTCGTCGACTCTCCTTTCCGTTTCTCTTTCAGTCCTGCATAACCATTTCATTCCATTGTAGAACAGACCGAACACTGCATTTCAGTTCACCTCTCCCCTAACTCTCTTTTGCCCTCTGTTGGCTTCACGTTCTTTACCAGGGAGACTTTTCTCTCGTTCGCTCCTTTCAACATCCCTCGACGCCAAACTCCTCCCTTGAGAGCGAGCACTCGAGCCACCGCGTTCCAACATTCCAGCGCTGATCATATGAGTCTCTGGCTTTGTACGCCCACCTGACCCTGCGAACAGCCTCACACTCTCCTTGCTTTGTCCACTTCTTTCACTGGGAGCCCTTTAGGATCGACAGGAAACGCTAACGCGCGCTGGTCGTGCCTCGCAGATCCGACGAGCCTCGTATTCTTCAGCGTCACCTAACTTATACACTCATTTACAACCGGCTAACCACCAGTCTTTGAGAGGCTGCCGCGTACCCTCGTTACGACACTCGCACCACAGTCGACATGAGAATCACTTCGGTTGCCTTGACGGCAGTCACCGCCACGGCGGTTCTCGCCCAACCTCACGTCCACAAGCATCGACGTTTCCACGAGCATAACTTGAACGAGCGCGACGTGACCAAAACAGCGTGGGCGCCAGGCCCAACCGACTACGTGTACATGCTCAATGGAAAGGAGCTCACTGCCGAAGAGGTGTGTGAAGGTCTACAGGATAATGAGCTGAAGTTTGTGGATGGTCAAGATCCCGGCGTCTGCTCCCAGGCCGAGCCCACCAGCAGCTCCTGGGCTGCTTCCACATCGACCTCTACGGAGTCGAGTACTGCTCCGTCCAGCACCAGCACGACCTCAGCTCCTGCGGCCTCGTCCCCGTCTGCCGCCGAGTTCTACCAAACGGAATCCTCACCAGCTTGGTCTAGCCCCAGCGACTCCGCTTCCAGCTGGGCGCCTGCTCAATCTTCCTCCGCTCCTTCTTATTCTTCTGGCGGCACTGGTATCAACGCGGCATTCCCTGATGGTCAACTTGATTGTAGCACTTTCCCCTCGGAGTATGGTGCCGTGTCGCTCGACTACTTGGGGATGGCTGGATGGTCGGGCCTGCAAGCAGTTTCGATCGCGGGTGGATTTGTCAACCACATTGTCACCGGTATTTCAGGCGAGTCTTGCACCGAGGGGATGATGTGCTCGTACGCCTGCCCTCCCGGTTACCAAAAGTCTCAATGGCCCTCGACCCAGGGTGCGACGGGTCAATCCGTCGGTGGTCTCCAATGCAGCGGCGGGAAGCTCCATTTGACCAACCCTGGCCTTTCGACCAGCCTTTGCATTCCAGGTGTTGGAGGCGTCGAAGCAACCAACAGCGCCAACGCCGTTGTCGCGATTTGCCGCACAGACTACCCTGGCACTGAATCTGAGACTATCCCTGTCGAACTTCAACCTGGCGAGACAGAGCAATTGACTGTCCCGGATGCCGGCTCGTACTACCAATGGCAAGGACAGTCGACTTCTGCCCAGTACTACTTGAATCCCATCGGAACTCCTGCTTCGAAGGGTTGCCAGTGGGGTACGCCCGGTGGAAATGTCGGCAACTACGCCCCCATCAATTTCGGCGTGGGTGCCAAGGGCGGTATCACCTGGTTGTCAATCTTCCAGAACTCTCCCACGACCAACGCCCAATATCAAGGCACTGTGGAGTTGAAGGGCAACTTGTCCGGGTCTTGCAAATACTCGAATGGGCAGTACTGCGGCGCCAGCGGGTGTAACTCACAAGGATGCACAGTGAGTATCACCTCCGTCCCACTTGTTTGAACCTGATACTGACATGCGTTTAGGTATCCATCATCTCCGGGACTGCAACCTACGTCGTCTCGAACTAGATGACCATTGACAACAATACCTGTACATGTCACGATCTCATTGCTTTCTCGTCGCATACCATCGAGCCCGGCGTTGACGTCAGGTTTTCCTTGAGCATTGTATTCGTTAGAGGCTGGGAGCGTGGTGGAATCTGAGCACCGGTGGCGGTGGACGATGTCTTTCTCGATTTGTGGTCAGGACGGGGTTGGATAGTGAAGACACTTTAAAGGGACGCAAGTGCTGCTGTTATATCTCAAAAAGGGTCTCGACAGAACCAAGACATCTTATCCGAAATGTTGGCTCACACCAGGTTGGTTATTTGCGGAACTCCAAGGCAAAATGGTATTACACCGGTCGTCCAGCATTGGACATGAAATGGAGATGATCTGTTCGTTGGTGTCGTGTCACATTGTAGGAGGCAGTTGACCACTGTCTGTTCTCGACCACGGCAAGCAATATCGTATCACCATACCGAGTACTCAGTCATCAATGCCGGACAGCGCGATCAAAGGCCCTCTCCTTTCTTTTCTTTTCTTGTGCTCGTGTGAACCCAACGTTCGATCATCAGCGAGACATGACATTGCGAGAGCGCAAGTCTGGACGTGACGAGGGGCGAGGCAATTCAAGTCAAGTTTCATTTAGATACATAGTGGCACGGGCAGCACAGCACAGCACGGGTGAAGGAGGAAACTATACTCTATGCCCCATGCCCCATGCCCCATGCTCGATGCTCCATTCTCTCTTCAAGTCTAACATGAGGAATACCTCGTACGGAGTCACGGTATCACGCACGCACGCACGCACTTATCAACCAGTGTACTCGCACGACTCGGTACTGACCACGTATCCATTCCACACGCGTATGCACATGCACATGCACTCGACATGCGTCTCGGGCAGCCCTGCCAACTCAGATCTCCTACAGTGTGTGTAGGGAGTACGTACCTCGTACTGACTTTTGTAGTGTCCTGGGCACTGAGCACCGAGCACTGAGCACCGAGCACTGAGCACCGAGGATTTATCGTTATGCTTCGTCCTATACGTAGTAAACAAGTAACTCCGCAAGGACTCCGTAGAGGATCTGGATCGTCCATTCTCTTATTCTTTTTCTCGTCCATTCTCGTATTCTTTGTCTCGTCCATTCTCGTATTCTTTGTCTCGCCCGTACAAATGTAGTGCAGCGCTGTCGATCGGTCGGACAAGTCAATATACGCAGTATGGAGGCACAGTATCCATGCGTCTGTCAATATGTGTGAAGGCACAGTGTCCATGCGTGTATGTATGTATGAATGATCGCGCCTCGATTGCTCTATAAAGCAGAGGTGAGACCCGAGCCAGCTGGTCCGTTCTCGGTATTTGGTCAGAGCATTGCATTGCATTGTTGATACGAAAACTTTTCTCTCTCTCTCTCTCGCTCGCTACAACACCTCCAACGTCAAAGTCCATTCCCTCTCTCTGGTCAAAACCTGATCCTTCTCCTCCGTGCCTGGACCACACGCCCCGGTTCCCACGCCCGCAACATCGGCATCGACCCGCCAGAGGGCGCCTTTCCGGCGCTTCCCGCGCTCGAGCAAGTCGCATGGGTGGGCGGCCGTTTCGACCGTGTATGCATCGTACAGTTGCGTCGAGAATTGCATGGCAGGACGGTCTGTGACATGCGGGCCCGGCGTGTAGCTTGCTCGTAGGACCGGTACGGGTACCGATGATGATGATGATGATGATGATGATGATGGGATTGAAATCGCGGTCGCGTCACTTGCCGCGTGAGAGCCGCTGTCTTTCCCATCACCACCAATACCACCACCACTCGGATCCAGACCCTTCTTCAAATTACTGGGCTTGGAAGCCGAAACACAACACCATCGCGTGTCACTCCGATTGCCGTTCTCCTGGGGAACATCGTATCGCTCTTGCATGTCCGCGATGCTGCTCGCCCAGATCCCCACGTGCTGGGAGAGGTATTTGTCATTGTAGCTCTCGAGGGGCCCGCGACCGAACCATTTGACGTGCGTGTAGGACGGGGAGAGTTGGATGTTGTAACCTATCCGGGGCAGGTTGGGTGGGAACGCGCCATGGGGATGGATCTGGGTGTGGACCTTCATGACAACCCCTGAGTTGGAGACGTTGTCGTTGCTATGGAAGGAGGAGGGGGAGGAGGATGACGGGTGCTGCGCCGTGTGCAACGTGTAGGTCGTGGTGGTGTCGAAGTGCCAGGCTAGACTGGGCGGTGCGAGGGCATGTTCCGCGCGGATTGTTATTGTCCTGGCTTTGGTCATCACATCATCTGCAGTTCTTGACGTTGAGTTCGCATCCGTGTAAGCTGCTGCAGTCTTTAAGCGGCTCGTCATTAGGTGCAGTCCGTAGCGCTTCCACTGGCCCGTCTGCCATGCCGTATCGTTGTCCGTGGGGGGACGCCAGAAGTCCAATGCGAAGAGTGGAGACGGGGAGGCGGCATTGTGGCTTGCAACACGCGTGTCGACTAGGACGGGGTGGCTGTTGTGCGTAAAGGAGGAAATGTAGCCCCTGGTGCGGTCGAATGTTATCGTCGTGGACGGAGTGGTGATGGTGAAGGCCAGACGACTTGCCGCAAGGGTAAGCGAGGAGGAGGAGGACGACGACGAATTGGCTGCCGAGTGTGAAGTTTGGTGCTGGGAAGGGTTACCCGTGCGCGCTTTCGACAGCTGGGTCTGATACCACGCGACTGTATGCCCGGCTCGGGCCCATAGCTTGTCTTCCTTCTGGCGGAACGTGACCAGTAACCAGCAGTTGTCGCTATCGCCGTTCTTGAACTTGAGGACCTCGTCTTCCGGTAACCGTGTCCTGCCCTCCGTGCCTGGCCGGATTGGAGGGAGGATCAGCTCACCGGCTGAGAGTGACCGAGACCTGCTAGTAAGTCTAGTTAGTGAAGCGGTCTTTCGAATTAGGCACGGCTCGAAAGTAAAACGTACTCTTGTCCAAGACTCTGGACGGTGAATTCTGCCTTGATGTGTTCCAGCCCGACGAAATCGTAATGGTTGTGCAGGACAAGCTCATCCCCGTCCAGCCTTGCCGCGATCGGTTCAAACGCCTTTTTCAACTCGACGAGACCTCGCGTGGGCGCATGGTCACTATGACACAGTCCGTCCATGACGAATGTTCCGTCATTAGGCACGTCTCCGAAGTCTCCTCCGTAGGCATAGTATTCCTTGCCGTCTGGATCTTCCTTCCACAGACCATGGTTGGCCCATTCCCAGATGAACCCCCCTTGAAGGCGCCTGTGGGTGCGGAACAAGTCTTGATAGGTCTGCAGGAGGCCTGGCCCGTTCCCCATCGCATGAGCATATTCGCAGAGAATGATTGGTTTCGTGAAATTGTCGCCCTCGGCTTCAGCTTCTTTCTTCAGGTCCGCTGGGGAGGTATACATGTGAGAGATCATGTCTGTGGTGTGAGCCTGACTGTCGGGTTCGTAATGTATCAGACGATCTGGATCTCGCTGTTTCGCCCACTTCGACATCGCAGCGTGGTTGCAGCCGTAGAAAGCCTCGTTCCCGAGAGACCAGATGATGACGCTCGGATGATTCTTGTCCCGCTCAACGAGCTGATGCATCCGGTCGAGGTAGGCAGATTCCCACTCTGGGTTATCGGACGTGTAGCTGGCGGCATCCTTGGATGTCCGGGCCGCCTTCTCGTCATAGCTCAGGCCTTCGAGGTTGAGGTTGGCGGCTGCTGCGGCGTCAAAGCCGTGGCACTCAAGATCTGCCTCGTCAATAACCCAGAGGCCTAATTCATCACAGAGACCCGGCAAACTGGGATGGGATGGGTAGTGTGAACATCGCACTGCGTTGATATTGTGTGCTTTCATTTGTTGTAGGTCACGCCGGACCCAGTCGAGCGATATAGCGCGCCCGAGGCGGGGATGGTTGTCGTGACGGTTGGACCCTTGGAAGAGTATTCGCTTGCCGTTTACGCAGATATTACCGTTCATCAGCTCGACAGCGCGGAAACCAACGTGGTGCTGGATATTCTGGATCGGATTACTCCCATGATGGCCTGAAAAGAGGGACGCTTTCAACTGGTACAAATACGGCGTCTCTGCCGTCCATTTATGGGGATCGTCGACTTTGATTGAGCGGTCGTATCTGGTAGTCTTCGCGGGAATTTCGATGCGCTCGTCCCTGTGAACGATATTGCCTTCCTTGTCCTTTAGCTCAAAGGATATGAAGCTGTCGTCCATGAGCGCGAGGTCAAGTCTGATATTCAGCTCCGCATCCTCGTAATTCTCGTCCAAAAGCGTTCTGACGAAGAAATCGTCAATCCGCGCCCGACCCGGGAACGCGATAAGATGCACATCGCGAAAGATGCCCGAAAGCCACCATTGGTCTTGATCTTCGATATAGCTTCCCGAACACCATTGGAGCACCTGGACCGTGACATAGTTGGGCTTGTCCCGAAGCACAAATTTCGTGACGTCGAATTCTGCTGGATTTCTGCTCCCCTGGGAGTAGCCTATCTCTGTGCCGTTCAGCCACAAGTAGAATGCGCTGTCTACTCCGTCGAATCTTAGCCTGATCTGGGTCGACTTGTCCCATGCCGAGGGCACTCTGAAGCTGCGGTGGTAGGTCCCCATTGGATTCTCCGTGGGTACATGAGGTGGGCAGACCGGGAAAGGATATACGATGTTCGTATAATGAGGCCTGCCATAGCCTTGGAGTTGCCAATGTCCTGGGACGTCTATGGCCGCCCAGGTATCGTTTGCAGGCTCCGACTCGGTCGCAGGCCGCGTGCTCAGCACACGGCCGTCGGGTGCTTCCTGAGGACTCGAAGAGTAGGCGAACATCCATTTCCCGTTCAGACAAATCGAAGTGTCAGGTATGAAGTACGAGCGAGGAGGCAGACGGTTTTTCTGGAAGATTTTCTGGTTGCACCATTCCGGAGAGGACTGGCTACGTTGAGATAACAGCCCAACAGTCCTCTCCATGGCAGATTCTTCCGTGCCGGTGTTCACCAACTGCATTTCCACTCAGTGCGGTATGTTTATCGCAAATTACCAACCAAGCCCTGCGGCATACGGGCACGGCACTAGCGGTAATCTGCTGTTGAGTCTGATGCAAGACTCATGGCGAGGGAAGAGTAATAGGATATTTCAAACACGGCAATGGCACAGACAACAAGCTCATGAGACTATACGTTTCGCAAACTTCTCACGACTGATAATTAATTAGATGCGTCAACCATGCAACAGGAACGAGCTTGACAACAATGCGGGGGGCTTGACAAGGCTGAATATCCGGCAATGTTTCCTTTCTAGTAGACGAGGCTGTCTTGACGATTTCCCCTGACCGCGAGGACCGTTACTCAGACAGGCTCCTCGTACTCGTACAAGTAGTTCCCTTGGCCTGATAGCTCTAGTTTCTAACGTGTTCACACGCAAGGACTCGGCTCTCGTGCTAGAGTCTATCCTTGATGCATTTGCCTGGAGCGTTGTGACGGATTGCCCTTGGTCGAAATGTCACCTCTGCACTTCAGTGAAGCTCCCGTTCTCATCTGCCGAGATCACTAGCAATGAGGGCGGCACGAAGAGATCGAAGATAAAGTCGGCAACATGCATGTCACAATATAGTGTCCTCACTCAGAGTAAGTTTTGTCCAGACTAACTCTAGCCTCATGCATCAGACATCCATGGTATCGCCACCCATCGCATGGGCCGGCCGGTATCGGCAATGTACCACGGCGAGGAGTCAAAGGGATCCGAAAGTTCATATGAAGGATTTCAATGCGTGTATCCCGCCATTTCCGTTTATGCTCTCGGAGTGCACGACCACCGACAGCTGCCCCGCTTTTCAGCGAACTTCGTGAACACGAGGTACATCAAGCGATTTTGCTGCGGCTGCATCCCTCGAAACCAATATTGGTGTACGAGTACCAACTTAGCCCGACGAACCTGGTTCTCTTTCAAGTCAGCAGGTATGTGTTTACTAAAGTTCTGCAGATCCTCTTGCTTGTCGTCACGTAATTTCTCTGAATCGAATCTCTTCCCTCCCCAAAAGGTTCATGTTTGCCATCCGGTCTCAAGCTCACACCTGTTGCATTTGGACAATATGATTGTTCGTACTCGTAGCAGTCGCTTGTAGAACCTGTGAATTGATTGGCACATGTGAAGTTCACCGTCGTTTAGCATGGCGCGCGCGCGGAGAAACGCGGATTTCCTGGGCTCGACCGCATTCGACCTCTCCAGCTGTTGGTAGAAGCGCTTCGAACCTCAGACATACCCGACATATTGGACGACTACTTCGGGATTGCCTGGGTACTCGTAAGCCAAGTCGAGAAGAGCTCGTGTTGACCGTAGCTCTCCCACGAATCCGTAATGGAAAAGCCTGCTGCGCGGGTTGGAGCTCTCAAAGTCGTTCCGCCGTGTTGGGAGCGCTTGAGGCTAGCCTGCAGTCGGCCTGGCATTTGACGCCAGTGACCGATATACTTGGCTGCTCCCTGCAGAGCAGATTTCGGTGAGCATTTGCTCAACGTGGTCCCCGAAGGGGAAAAGAGTGCAAAGCATGAGACCAGTCAGGACTAGTGGGACATAGTCAAGCACCAGAAACGGTTGTGGGAATTCACAGAGAAGTCATGAATGAATTTTGACTGACGTCAAAGTGAGGGCCGGGTGAAACAACCCAAGCATTTTGGCGTTGCTGTTGTGGGAAGAAAGGAAACAAGAGTTGCTCAGGCTTGGGTTTGACGACTTCGTGATGTCAACCTTTTGAAGAGAAAGGAAACAAGAGTCACTTCAGGCTTGTGTTGATGACTTCGTGATGTCAACCTTTGAGGAGCTGCAGCACCAGGAGGTGATCTTTCGAGGTCACCGTAAGCGCGCGTTGGCAGACAACATTTCAGGCAAAGGCAAGCGCCGATCAAGATGGTGGCATTTGAGATGCGTGGATGGCTTTGAGCGATCAGCCAACGGCGAAGTAAAACTAGCAACAAGGGTACATTATAAGGGTCGTTTGATCCGCAGTTTTGCCAAGCGAATTCTCCGAGATTTCCCGACGGCATCAACTCGGTCACTTCTGCCTTGAAGATCACTGGCATATCATCAGGCAACTATTAGATCATTGATTAACGCTTCTACGCCTGGCCGACCACTCCTGTTTGCTTCATGACAATGAGACATGCCTGCTTACCGCTTCAGAACCTGCGCGCGTGGTCTCACTTCAACAATGTCAGGCTTCTTGAAGCTTCAATCGAGCCCCGTATCATTGACGAGGATGGCAACGACAAGGGTGGCGGGTTGCAAGCCAATGCCGAGCATGGCCCGGGGAAGCCCTTCGTTGCAGTGCCACTGGACCTGGTACTGTCAAAGGAGCGAGTTGAGCAATGTGCAAAAGCAGACCATCATCTGAAGGCATTGATCGAAGCTGCTCCTTCCTTATTCAAGGTAGGTTGCAGGCGGTGGCAGCTCTAAAATCCCTCTCAGGTAGGTGCTGCACAATAGACTGACCATTACAATTCCATGGCAGACTCCGCGCACGGCAGTTCTTTTATTCCTTGTCTACCAGATGACCATCAACAGCCCAGATTGTCAGGGCCATGGCTTGGGAGTTAGCAATCCTTTTGCGGACTATGTGAAAATGCTGCCCCAACAAATCCTCCTTCCCACTTTTTACACACCGGAAGAAAGGGACTTGCTCACGGGGACATCTCTCTCAGACGCGCTTGATCAGAAAATGATCAGCCTGGAACGCGAATTTGACAGTCTGAAAGCCTTCACAGCCGACATTCCTTGGTGCCAGAAGATTTGGTGGGACGATTGCACGGGCTCTTTCTCACTTGAAGACTGGAAACTTGCGGACGCAATGTATCGCTCTCGTGCACTCGAACTACCGCGCGGCGTCGGCGTGGGAATGGTCCCCGTAGTGGACATGGCGAATCATGCTTCCGACGACCGGTATAATGCTAGATTCGAGGTTGATGAAGAAACAGATTCGGTGTTGCTGGTTGCTCGAGACGATAGGACTGTCAAACAAGGAGATGAAATCACCATAATGTATGGTTGCGGCGGCGCGTGTGAGATGATTTTCTCATATGGCTTTCTGGAGGAGCACGCGAGCAGCGCAAGGGAGATGTTCCTTGGTTTGTCTATCCCAACCGACGATCCACTACGTATTGCGAAGATCCGATTTGCTCAAGAAGCCCCTGGTGTCCGCATATATGTTGATGACTCAAATCAGGTACACTGGGAAAGTACTTTCGTCTGGTGGGCCTGCGTCAACCAGGAAGACGGTCTGGACTTCCGAGTGGAGCGAACAATCGACGGAGACATGGAGCTCAAGGCTCTATGGAAGGACAAAGAGCTTAATGCAGGGACGTTACAGTCAAGCTTGGTGGATGATCGCCTCCGAGATGTCTTCGCTCTGCGTGCGGTAGTCATGATTCAGCAAACGATCGAGCAGCAAGGCGCGAAGCTCGCTGCTAGTGAAGATGGCTTCAATGACACCCTCATCGGCAATCAAGTCAGAGCCCCTGTCTATCAAACAATCGGGAGACTTCGGACCTTGGAAATTGAGCTCCTTGCTCGAGCGTATGAGATGCTCGAGACAGAGGTAAGTTGTAGCGATATCCCTACGGCACTTTCCTAACCGCTGTACAGAAGGCAACCCTCCTTGAATCTAGCATTGTTCGCGAATACCTGGGAAATGGGCAGCCTCAAACATCTGACCCCGCCGGAGAAACCCCAGAAGCTTTCTCGTGAGAACAAGATCTATGATACAGACATAAAACGGGTGAGATACAAGGTGCAAGGGAAAGCCTGGTCTAGCTCCCCAAAGTGCATCCAAAGTCTTTACGGATAAGATCGGAGCCCGTGTCCGAGTGGTGTGAGAGGCGGAATGGAAGGCACAAATTTAGCAGTGCTGCATACATCTGGCGACATACCTGGTGGGCTGACGCATCCCTCCCCTCCCATCTCTACATATTCTCGAAACCCTAACCACCCGCCCCTCCCTCCTCTTTTCCGACGATTCAAGTCAGCTCTCGTATCGTGCTAGTCAACATGTGCTTGTTTCGGTGTTCCGCAGTCTTCCGCTTGTCGTTGCCCCATGATGCAGAACCTATGCAACGTCGGAGACAGTATGAGGTCCTTGTGTCGATAAAGGAGATTTCTGCTGGGATTGTTATTGATGTCACGAACCAAGGACAACCAAGCCGTGGCGCCAGATACTTGGGTTCGCGATCGTCGGTATTGCATTGCATGACCGACCGCAGCGGTTCCGCCCCCGGACTGTAACCACCGGGCGTGTTAAGCGACAATTGTAGCAATGCTCGATTGCGTTGGACTTCGAGATACTCGAGTCCTCTGGCATTCCATTCATTCGTCTCGAGGGCAAACCCTTCTCAGCGGCGAATGCTCGGGTGGATGGAAGCACGGCGGACGGCGCACTGTAATTGGCGGATAAGGCGTGCGGAAGCGTAGCTGCATCGATTATGTCGACTCGAAACGACATTATTCGCTCTCTCCCATTTGCCGATCTAGCTGTGGAGTCTTACCGCCGTGCAGGTTTGCGGGGGAATGGAACCGGACTGGAAGAAGGAAAGTGCCATGGCCTCGTGAAGCACAATTGAAGGGGTTCGAAGAGATTCAGCAAGTCGGAAAGCTCAGCTTAGGTCGGAGGTTGGTGGTCAACATGACATTACGGAGGGTGCCATTCTGTGATGTTCTTCGGAGAGGCTAAGGCCGCCCGCTAGTCCCCAGCAGGCTACCCTAAGCAGAGGCTTGCAGGTCTCGGGGTCCTCAACAAACTGGCACTGGCACCCCGCGCTGTTCATTCCGCAAGAATCTTCAGTCCCCAGGCCCCAGGCCGCCCCGCCCACAGCCGCCCACAAACTGTGCTGTGGCCGTGATTTCTCCCCAGGGTCGATCCACGACAATTTTGTCCGAATGATTCCTCACTGCATCAAACGCCATTCAGACCACCTTCGAGTCCAGGCTCGACGTATGCTTCCCGCAGACGGTTCTGCAAATCCTTAGTTCATCCAGCCCCTGCAAACACTCGGCTCCCGCTCCCTGGCCACTTGCGACGCCTGTTAACTCTGCCGCGTCCACTCGACCCTTCCAATAGACATCCGCGTCGCCCTGATCTCCTCAAGGGACCTCCAGAGTGGCATGTTGTCATAAGCCCTGATAAAATCCTGCATTTGCTCACCCTTCCCCAGAAGTTCTGGACCTTTTCCTAAACGACTACTTCTGAAAACTCCACTAGACGGCGACCACGATCCCGTTGTGCCTGCATATACATGTGCCATCTCTACAATATACCTCCCAAGATCATACAGTCGCCAATATGCCTGGTATACTACCAATGAAGATGATTCGGGTGGGGAGCAGCGCGTCGAGCAGGATTGCACAGGCATGTGACCGGTGTCGAAGCAAGAAGATCCGGTGTGACGGTGTTCGACCATGCTGTACCCAGTGTGCCAATGTTGGCTTTGAGTGCAAGACGAGTGACAAGCTGAGCCGGAGAGCATTCCCCCGAGGTTACACAGAGTCACTGGAGGACCGCGTCCGCGGGCTCGAAGCCGAAGTACGAGAGCTCAAGGAACTGTTGGACGAGAAAGACGAGAAGATCGACATGCTCTCCCGCATTCATAGCTTCTCCCCTCCCTCTCGGAAATGTTCGACCTCGCTGTCACCGTCGCAGGCCATACAGGTCAAGGAGGAGGTCGAATCCGCGAGAGAAGAGGTGTTGCATGTTGAGATCCCAGCCCCGGTACAGCCCAAGGCCACCTCTACTGGTTCAACGACCACACCATCGTTCATTGAAGCTTTTGATCAGAAAGTTCAAGAAGCTGGCCGGCAAACGACCGGTATCTCGTTATCGGGCCTGCAGAAGGCCATTCAGCCAACCCGTCGCACCTTCACCCAAGGCCCGAAAGTGCCCCCCCGGATCCTGTCCGATCAATATATCAGTAAGCTTTGACACCAGATATTTTGCCACACTGGCGCCTTTACTGACTAGCACAGACCTGTTCTTCCAGGAATGGCAGCCACTGATGCCAGTGCTCCATCGCCCAACTTTCCTGCATGTCTATGAGCAGTATCTCGCGAATTCCGAGTCAGGACACTGGCAGAACAACAAGCAAGCGTATGCGCAGTTGTTTCTCATATTTGAGATTTCGGCGCTGTCCAACATCTCAACGCCAAAGAAGAGCACCCCGTCGTACGAGGCTCAATGGCGCAAGGCCCTCTACTCGACCTCGTCCAACGCCTCCCTTGCGACCTTGCAGTGCCATATCTTGGCTCAAATCTGCTACATATTGCGTGCGGACTACACTCATCTGGCTCGGCACCGCGGGATCGCGATCACCATGTGCCACGAACTCGGCCTTCATCAAGGCCACAAATACCACAGCTTATCACCGCTCGAGGCCGAATCGAAGAAGAAGGCATTCTGGTGCCAATACGTCCTTGACAAGTATGTCGCTCCAAAGCGTGATCTTCTCACGAGGCTTCTGCTCGAGTATTGCATGACTGACAACGATCTAGATTCACTTCCGCTGCTACGGGCACTCCTGTCCTTCTCCGAGACGCTGATATCACGACAGAGTACCCGGCGGACGTTGATGATGAGAATCTCAGCAGTCAAGGCTTCTCACCCACTCTTCCCGGTGAACTTACCAAGATCTCAAGTGCTCTGGCTCTCTTCCGCGTGTCCAGAATTCTTTCCAAAGCGCTAGACACCCTCTATCCTGCGAAAGCCATCTATCAACTCTCCCTTACTAAGCTCCACGCACTCTCTGATGAACTCGATCAGTGGTCAGAGGAGCTTCCTGACCATCTCCGCTTGCGTTTCTGCAACGACAAGCCGGCCACAAATCTGGTCGGCTGCAGATCCCCGCTGTTGGTATGTCATTGAATTATGGTCGGACCGTTCACTTGCTAATCGTCACACAGTCTCTGGCCTATTTCTTTACTAGGAGCCTGGTTCACCGACCATTACTATGCCACGGCTCAGGCAGTGCTGCCTCAGCTGCTGGCATCGTTCTCGCAGCTGCAGGCAAGCACGTGCTGCAAATCCTGGATCTGCTGGAAGAACGCCGCATGAACTACACTTTCCCGTTGAGCAAAACCGACCTGTTATTGAACTCGGGACTAGCGATCCTCTGGCAGACGTTGGATTTGGAAGATGACAGTAAGCTTGTGAAGGACAACCAAAAGTCCCTGACTATGGCGGTTGGCATGCTGCATTCTGAGAATGTTGCGGTCGCTGCGGAATTCCAGAAAGTCGTCGCCTGTTTTACCACCGTCGAGACGGGACCTGCCTTGGCTCGAAGCACGACTGAACTGGCAAGCGCTCCAACACGGACAGCAGCTCCCACGATGTCTGCTCCGATCGATTCGGAGTCGAAGTCGAAGTCAGCCAGGAAGCAACTGCAAGCCATCGCCTCGAGATGGTCCTCGTTTAGCAGCAAAGGAAAGCCCGATGATGTTCCTCGACGGGCTACTGTACCTCAAACCGGACCGACTTCTGTTCCTCCTCAGGTGCACCGTGCCAGTAGCACCGTTAGTCTGTCATCTACTCGATCGGCACCGGTGGTGTTGCCCATGAGTACACTTTCTCCGCGTCAAGTTAACGCCCCGAATCCCCTCGGAACACCTATCATCAATCTGGATTATTTCCCAATTGGTGACGACTTTGGCGACTCGCAAACGAGGACGTCCTCGAGCACGATGCTGCCTCCTAAAAAGCAGTCCACGACCCCTACTCTGGCCGACAACTCCGGTTGGGACCACCTTCTCGACGGACTTGATCCCAGCAACGCTTCAGTCTACCAGGATTTGTCGGCCAATGGCCATACGCTTTACCAAGTCCCCAGCAACGAATGGGCTCCAGATACGTGGCAACTTTCGGGCATGGATCTTCCAACAAAAGCACCAGTGCCCCAAAGCCTGCTTAGCTTTTCCGAGGAATCGTTGACCAGCGGCGACGACTTCCTGTTCAGCACTGCGGGCAGTCATAGTGGGTCAATTGGGCCGGGCGATAGTTTGGAGCTGCCTGAGACGTACCGTGGCATCACCATCCCGGTCGACGATGAATTTGACTTTCACGAGTAAAGATGCTGATTTGTGCACATCGAGGTTGCTTTGAATATTAGTCTGGACATGTATTTGCTTCGACAATTGGCGGAGAGCTCGGCTTGAAGGGAGAAATTCGGATGATACCTTGTACGTGGACAGGAGAGGACGGCGGTGGCAATATCGTGATACCCTGGGTTTGGAAAAGTTAAAGGAGGCAGACTGTGCGTGTTGAGCAAGCCGGAGATGATGAGACGATGAGATGATGATACCATGGTTGAAAATGAGGAATGCGGCGACGTTGCGAGAGTTTAGACCACGAGCACAAACCATATGTACCGGGGGTTGCAAGGGGTGCCGAGAGATGCGGAGATAAAGCCTGTCGATGTGTGGATATGCTTTCAATGTACTCTGTGTCTTCGATTTTGAGGTTTGGCAGACAGCCGAGCTTCCTGAAGCTTGCCATTAAGTACATCCGTTGAATGCGAACATGTACGCGATACATCGGGTTTGATTTTCGACGCTCTCTGTCGGCGCGATCTCGTTAACCCATCACCGCCGTCCCGTTGCTAAAGTCTGCTATTGTAGCTTCGCCTGGACCAAAATCCCGCGCGGCACTCCGATCCAGTTAGGAAAGTGCAAGTGCAAGAAACAAAAGGACAGTCGGCCAACCTCTCTTGGCGTATCCTGCAAAGTCCATCCTCCCACTTACAACCTCAGTGATCCTCGACTGGCAGCATGCGCCTGCTTTTCTTTCTCTGAACAGTGTAGGATAAAGGAATCTGCTTTGCTAGAGGGTGTGCGTGGACGAGGAGGAGGTATTGACAACGGTCGATGAAGGTTCGGAAATCGAGCATCGACGGCGCATGCTTGCACACAGTCCTCCACCGGCCATGTCCAACAGGTGATTGTGGCCAATCTTAACCGTCAACACATTTGGTCGGAGCCAACCATTCGCATGCCTCCCTCCAGAACTCGAGGCAACCGTCGGCCTGTCGGTGCCTGAAAGGGAGAAATCCATCTGCCAGACGCAGGACCTCCTCCCACTGCTCCTCATTCACGGTCATGGGACTGCTACGAAGCTGCTCGATGTACCATGGCCGAAGTGCGGATCCGCGACTGACATACCCGCCGAGGATGCTGGCCCAGAGCAGCAGGTCGGGACACGACCGCCAGCAGTCCCGCTTGTCACACTCGTCAATCAACAGCGTCAGGCTGCGGGAGCTGTTTCGATGGAACGCGCCAACAACCGGCAAAGGCTCGAGACATTCGGCCAGAAAGACCAAGACCGCGGCCCGGCATAGATTGAAGAGGAGGTCCCCGCCAGTCGCTATTGTGAGCGCTTGATGCTGCAGGACACGCCACGTCGCGACTAGTTGTCCAAAGTCTATACCGACACCGGGGTCCCGGAGGACGCTGCTGTAAGCGCTTAGCAATGCATGCACGTCCTCTGTTATGGTCAGGAACCGCTGTCCGTGCCGTCTGTTCCGTAAGAAGCGGAAACCCTGGCATACTTTGCCCGTGGGAGATGCTATTGTCCGAAGAGACTGGAGGAGCTGAGCTGGGGGGAAGAACAGCGGAAACGTCGGTTCCCTCAGCGTCAACATCGAGTCTACCAAATCGATTCTGTACTCCGTGAGTCAGCGCACCAAAATACTTCAACGACGGAACAGTACAAAGAAATTGGTATGGGGTACAGGGTAACACACGTCAAGATCATCCCGGCAAGAGACTGCATCCCAATTTGCCGAAGTCCACCTCGCTGCCTGGCCAAGCACAGCAGCGCGTGCAGGTGCGTGGGCTCCCATGTCTTGCTGCCATAATACTCATAATCCTTCATCTGCTGCGGTCCCACCAGCGTACTACCCTGTTTCTCCACGGGCGGACCGTGGATGGCCAGCAGGGCAACGGTGAGGAGCACCGTGTCTGCGTTTGTGTCCGTGTCTGTGCCCTTGCAGCGGCCGTCCGCCGCCCCCGCCTCCACCAACGTCTCGATCGCCTTGCGGACTTGTCTCAACGTGTCATGATACGCGGTAATGCGAACGACATTCGATGCCGCGTCCCTCGCGCCGAAGAAATAATGGTACGAGGATCCGGCGTAGATGATGGCCGACGCCAGGTAGGCGTGTTGGAGCGCGAGGGAGACGGTGGCTGCTCGCCAGGTCTCGATTTCTTGGGCTCTGCTCGACAGGGCGAAACTCGGCCACTGCTCGATTATGGCTACCGGCAGATTAGACGGTCATGGGTATCAACATTAACATTCAACACGCGTCCATGTTTGTGCAGCACAAACCATCCATCGTACATGGGGGGCTCTGGCACCAAGACGGACGTGACATGACATGACATACCGGATCGGAACATCATTTGCGATTGCCCAGCAGTACTCGTACCCGTACGCGAGCCGTTTTCGCCGACGCTGAGGTGGAGCACGTCGAATGGGTCGAACAGACCGCCGCTCGGATCCGATCTCGGCGAAGAGCATGTCGACGAGGATTGATCTTGCGTAGCAGTCTCTGACCGCGACTGTTCCATGGCTTGCCTATCATCGCAAATGCTCCTACGCAGCCGTGGCTGTAGAGCGGAGGACTCATCCGCGACCTTCGTCCGTGGCCGTGACTGTGGCCCTGGCTGGACGAGGGATCTCTTCCTCTGGGCTTGGTTCCTCCTATGGGCCACAGTCGCGGCATGCTGATGTCGACGGATCGTCTGCTCTTTCTTGTCTACCTTGGAAGAAAGGTCCTCACTGGTCTGAATCAAGAAAGTAAGCTTCTGGTGGTGCTGGGGGGCGGGTGGATTTGGATTTGGATTCGGATCCCGCGCCATTGACGATGTTTCTGGAGACGAGAGACAAGAAGGACGGGGCAGGTGCAGGTGCAGGTGCAGGTGCAGGTGCAGTGAGCGTGGTAGTTGTCAGTATTTTTCGAGGGCTTAAGAACCACCGCAAGGGCCTCGCCTTGCCTCGCCTCGCTTGCACATAAACCGCCAGGTGGAGTGCAGCGTTCGACGGCGTCGACTGTGTCAAGGCCCGAAAAGGATACTCTACTCCGGCCGCCCCTTACTGTCGTCTCGAGACCGGGGCATCATGCAATGGAATTGATAGACGAAAGATGACTATAACACGTCATGTAACTGTAGCGGCCGACCTGTAGACACGACGTTAAGCTCAGGCTCACGCAGAGGCTCAGCCTGGTGTTCCTCCGTAGAGTTTCCCTCTGCAACTCCGGTACTCGTACTCGTACCCGTACTGTACAGTATGATTTGCTCGGATCGATCAGAACTGGCGCGAGAACGACCGTCGGTGTTTCTAGCTTGGACATGGGATTTGGCGCACGTGCGGAGTTCCAGCTTCGAGCTTGAAGCTTCCACGGCAACAAAGTTACTCCTCCGTGATAGAAAAGCTTGATATCCCGGCCCGCCGGTCGAGCGGCTTGCGATTCCGTTACGTTACGAGTACGGGTATCAATACGAGTATGCGTAGCCCGCGTGCTGCTGTACCGTCATGAATGCAGTATTACGGGATTTGCATATATATCTATATACATATATATATATATTTCAGGCACAGTCGTCCTTCACAACTCTTTAGCTAACTAATAACTCTGCTTTGCTCTCCCGCTAACGTTTATTTAGTCGACTCGCTCCCTTGTCCGCTCCTTCCTCTCTTTCCGGCTCCCCTTCCACTCTCTTCTGCTGTCAGAGAAGTAATTGCAGTACCATGAGGTTGCGGGATTGTTAACCAGTAATGACAAAGGTTCCGATGTATGCTCGGTAAACGCGAAGCCGTTCGAGCTATGCATTTTGTTCGTCTATTTTGCAATGCCTCCATATCGCAAGTCTCCCTTATTGTTCCAGTTGATTTGAAGGCATTCTGGTGGTATTGATGTTAACAATTGATCGGTGATAGACTTCGGGATGAAAACTGACCGCTTGCTTGTGGATTACCAACAAGTTTCGAGAATCGACCGACGCTTTTTCACGCTCCTTTGGGACCTCGTAGTTCTTAAAAATAGCTCATTACAACGGCCCTGAGGACATCCGGTATGAATTCCTCAAGCTCTCCAAACTCTTGCGCCCATTCGGAAAACACGTCATGCGAGAGCTTGCTGACCTCGTCATCTGTCCAGATTCGACCAGTGCGGGTATACGGTATCTTGCTTTTGGTGCCTCTCCCGGGAATTTCGCAGTAGGTCGTAGCCTGGTAAGGTGGAGTGTCTAGTAGGGATTATTAGTGACACGAATATAACCCAATGTCCTTGTGACTAGGGGAAATCTTACCTCCGAGCCCTTCAAGGTTCGTGGCCCATCTTCCTCTCTCGTGAAGCCTTGTGGAGAAGTAACGGGACACAGACTCCTGTAGGGATTCGGCTTCAAATGGTAGGTCCCAGGCTTGTATATAGAAGCTATTTCCTCTCCACACCAGCTCGCATATAGTCAGGTCGGCTTGAGCGCCGAATATTTCCGAAGGCACTCTGATCGTCGACAGGAGCTGCGAAACGCAGCCTTTGTTACTCTCTTTTTTGACTTGTCTCCATGCAAATGGGTACCATGTAGAGGGGAACTCTCCTAGGATTTATGGTCAGTCTATTAAGTATGTCTTAAGTTTGTCAGAGTGTGTCGACATACCGTGTTCCGGTCCATGTTCCCATGGAGCCATCGAGTATCTGGCCGTGACTCTATCAAGGAATCCATGTAACTTATCCCTAGTTGTTGAGTTTTTCCAAAGTATGCGGCCGCTAAGAAGGGTCAGTGTTAGCATAGCCGCAGGCATTGACTGTACAGATGAGGCATCGCTTCGTGTCATATACTGATGACTGATTGAGAGCCTAATCACTGACCTAATAAAGTAGCCATCTAGCTCCCAGCCATGCACGGCCCCGTGGTCTCTTAGGTGTCGGTAGACCTTTTCTCTTTGGTCTTGTCTTACTGAACGATCAAAGGTGCTCATTGCCAATACATCTTCGTGTCTGCTCGAAGATTCATGCATCAAGGCACCAAACCCTGGTATCGTGTTGCCAAACCTTGAGCAGTCAAGCATTGTGAGCAGAACAGCGCCTTCCTGTATCTCGTTGCGAAGGTGCGTATAGTTGTAGGGAAATCTTTTTCCGGGATGCTTAATCACTACGTGCTCTTCCATAAGCCGAAGGATCTCGAGGTTGGCGCCCGATGCCACCCTGTGAAGAACTGGAAGCTTGCTACGATGACCTTGAGTCAAATTTTCCAACTCTGGGTACGTATCAAGCAGTAAGCGGAAGAGTTCTAGCTGTTCAACTGCCTTGGCTGCGACGACAACTGCGGTTAGCACTATCGCTCAAACGCAGCTAATGTGTAAGTCACTTACATCCATCAGACACACTGGAAGCAATCATGAAGAGATTCACTCCACAAGGCATCATCAATCTCGGCTTTGGTCTCAGAGAAAGAAGGTAGCGGATCTGTGCAAGCCTGTCGTATCCGGAATAAGATGTCCACACGAGCAGCGACCCCACCAGAGTGCTGGTATTCGGAGGCAGCACCTGAGTATTGTCGTGATGCAAGCTGTACTTGACTCGGAGAGTTTCGGCAATGCGAATATCCTCCGAAGTGCCTGCAAGAAGAAGAGTGTCGAAAATACCGGAAAGGTCGAATTGTGGCATTTGAAGAATCTCCTTCACTGTCTTTCCGCCCCGTTTTGCAGCTGGCAGGCCCTCGAGATGTTTCAATGCGACCGGGAGCATGTCCGGGATCTCTCTGGTCAACCAAGTCAAAATTGTGGCACCTATTCCTACATGTTGCAATAGGTCCGCCCCATAGCGGATGAGAACGTCCACAGCTCGGTAGTTGTGCCTTAAAACCGCTTCATGAAGCAAAGGGATGGGAGGGTGATGCTGTCCGTGTTGCACCGGCATCTCCAATGGCACTCTTGGATCGATCGTAAGAAGTGACTCCATGAGGTCTGATCGATCGATCTGAAAAGCATAAACCACGGGTTCAACCACCGGCGCCATCCAAAAGAGGTTCGAACGCTCTGCATGGACAATTTTCTTCAGAATTCGCGCCAAATTGTCTCGAAACTTTCTTCCTGTCTCGAACATGGCGGCAAATGTCGTTTGCGAGCGCATCAGTTGAAAGCCCAGTTCCTCGCGACTGGCCACTGTGTAACCGTTATGGGCATCTCGGTCTTCAGAGGGGATGACTGATATCATATGCTCGAGGAGATCGAAGTCCAAATTGACAGCGCATAGCGACAGAGGTGTGACTGGGAAGTTGAACCCTTCGAGCTTGGTGGCCATGACAGTCAGGGGGTTAGCTCCGTTCTGCAAGAGAAATTCTATGGCGGCGCCACTGGAGAAGTCAAATGCAAGCATTGCCGCGAGCAGAGGCGTGATCCCCGTATCCGATTCGGCGTTGATGTCAACCCCGACCGCTAACGCTTGACAGCCGATTCCTTCCACCGCGTCTTTGCTCTCGAACTGTGTTAGCAAGTGAAGAATAGTAAGACCTTGGACGGAGTCGGTGCAGGTCACATCAGCGCCTCGACTGATGAGAAATACTGCCATGTCAATAAAGCCCAGATAGCACGCCAGCCATAGCGGCGTGCAACCAGGTGTTAACCCACAGGCTTCGATATCTGCGCCCAAGATTTCAAGCAGTAGGGAAGCCATCTCTATGTCTTCTCGAAGGGTTGCTAGCTGCAGAAGAGTCATTCCAAGCGCGGTCGGCTCGTTAACCATGTCGTTACCTAGACATATATCAACGAAAACCTCTCGTTCGTTTTGACTTATGGTGTCGAGATGAAGGTGGGAGGTGTATATGTATTCTGCAAGTATCGATTCCGAGAGCCGGGGATCGCCCGGTAGTGGCCAGTCCACTTCATATGGGATAAGGCAAGTGATAGGAATCACGGCCAAGAGCTGACGGAAAGCTTGGGAACGGGTGAATGCAGCGAAATCATGTGGAAACTCTCTTTTCCACGTGCGAAGTCCAATGAGCTTGGCTTGAATGTTGAACTTTTCATCGAAGGGAAACTGCGCTGCTGCTGTCATTCTGGTTGTCGGATTGAAGGACAGAGGAAAGAAAAGTAACTTGATGTCGGACATGGCCTGGAGTTGGAACGCGTGGTCTTGGAATCCGTCCAAGACCCGTCGCCGCACGTCGCGAGTAACCTCGCGACCCATTGCCTGGAGAACATTGATTGCCCCTAACAAGGCCAGCTGGTCGCCCGAGGATACCGCTAAACTGAGGTATTTCTCAGCCTCATCCTGCACCTGGTCATGCTCACATATCAGGTGCCCGTTCAAGACGAGAGCAGCAAGTTGTAGAGCGCACTGCCCTGCATCTGCGGTGCGATATTCGACTCTCCGCTTCAGATCCTTCACAATTTCCATTAGGCATTGTCGCGGGAGAAGCCCTGATCGGAGGGAAGTTTCAAAGGCAAGCTGACAACCACCCTGTTAGACGTATCCTTAACAATAAGGCTCTCTGCGAGTACTTACATTAGGAACCCTTGCTTTGTTAAGAAGGTCGCTTGCTACTGGGGTATCGGTTCTCTCCTCTGGAAAGCTTGGTAGCATCGACCTGAAGGCCATCATGGAATTAGCAACAGCTGTGGTAAAAGTGTTGGGTAGGAGCCTTACCGAAAAAAGCCGGTGTCCGGAGAGGTGCAGACATGCAACAAAGCAGCTCGACAAAGCTGTCCTATTTCCCTTGCGTCACTCCTATCTGAGGGTATTGCCTGTACAGTGCGAGAGAGGATCTGCCTCAGCAACTCAGAGTGTCCATCGCTAGGAGCTCCATTCATTGACGTATCCAATACGGAGGTCAACAAAGTACTTGAATCGTGGGCTTCATGGCTGCATTGAAAATGCAGACCAATCCCGGCAGAGTACTCTGTTGCAGTCGCAGGCTTCTCGACAGATTTCCTCTTTCGATCACAGGGCCCTTCATCTTCATCCATGTTGCCATGCTTTCTTTTGCCGACACTGACCAAGTCGTTTTCTTCAGGGCGTGACAACAGTAACGGGTCATTGTCATTCAGGCTTAGACCAAGCACACTCGAGTCCTCTTTCCTCACCTCATGAGTTGCCGGGATGTCGGAATTCGGTTGTGTGCCTTTGAGGATGTGCGCCGCAACAAGTCCCAGACTGTAAATGTCAGTCTTGAAGAGTGACTCAGCCTCAACTAGCAAGCCTTGCTCGATCTCAGGCGCCATCCATCTTGGTGTTCCTACACCAATTGAAAATCGATGCTTCTTCGGATAATCCGAAAGAATTATCGAGCACCCAAAGTCGCAGAGCTTGACAATCACCGGAGCCATTCCCATTGATTTCAGGTCTTTGCGTTGCGGACTGTCACAGACCAGCATGTTGCCGGGCTTGACATCACAGTGGACAATTCCGGTGCCATGGAGAAAGGCTAGACCTGTCGATATGTCCATAACCATCAAAGCTCTGCTGCAGAAGTCTAGATTGGGTGACACTTGAAGGTACTGGTCAACACTACCGTGCTGGGCCCCTTCTAGTAATATCTCGGGCAAGAAACGGCCTTTTGTCTCCCGAGTGTTCCATGATATCGCGATTAGGGAGACTATGTTGAGAGACTTGCGGACTGCTTCATGGGCTAAGATTCGGATCTCGTTGGTGACTGCGAAGAATGTGTCTGCATCGTGTTCGTATCTGTCCTGCCATGTAGATTGGCGAGGAACTAAAATCCGTTTGTTGACGTGGTTCTTCACAACGATTATCTCCGGGCCATTACTCTTGCTTTGAACACGATCAAACCAGTCTGCGGGAGTCTCGTTCGCCCAGTCTGTGCCTTTCTTTAGCTTGATCGTAGTATGTGTCCTAGCCACAGCAAACGAGAGGCCACCCCCGATGGAAAGAGTCCCACCAGCGCCAGGCTTTGCCCTCGATATTATCGGGACCCCCATTTCTACGGCCAACGCGAGGAAACTGGCTGGCCCATCGACCACAGCAATGTCTTGTCGCCGACCTGAAGGCGTGCTCAGAGTTTCAGTTTCTTGGTACGTGGTGGCGAAATCTGCCATCGCAAGTTTCACAACAATCAAACCAGTATGATAGTCATTGGCAGAGGCGACAGGATCTGAACGTGAGGCGACAGTGGTAGCGGTCTGGTTCAATACCGTGAACAAGGTCGAAGCGACACCTCACCAAAGGGATGTGGACAATGTCACTTGGATATATTGGCAATAAATGACTGATCGGGAATAGGTCGGCCAGCCACTCAGCATCATCGAAACAGGGGGAGTTTCAGAAGAGCTAAGGGCATCTCTGCTGCCTTGCACCGCCTTGACTGCACAGCCTTGCATCCCTGCATATGGCTTTTGAGGTGCAGGAATAGCCCCTTCCGGAAGACCGACGTGGGCACCTGATGAAACCTCTAGAGGGCTGCATAATCTGCACCAACAGTGGTGCACAGCCGCCGGCGTCGGATCCCCTGCAGCGTTACCGGGGTCGAGCCTTTGATGGTAGTGAGGCGATGCTCGGTGGCGCTGGGAGAGCTGAAATTATGCGAGGAACGCTGTTTTGCTATATAGCTGGGACATAGAATTGGAAACAGGCATGCACAACTAGTACCAGTGACTATCTGCATTTTTCACTTACCAGGGTAGCACTCGGAAAACACCTCCTGCAACTTCAGCCCCCTTCACCCATAAATAATGATTTGAGCCTACCAACAACCCGTTGTCCCGAAGATTGGCGCAAACTCTTGTGACTCGTCGCCATGGATATTGGCAGCGCGGTCATAGGCCTGTCTGGGCTGATTGCAGTATTCGACAAAGCATGCGAGGTTTGGCATGTCATCCGAGCCGCGAAAGACTTTGGCGATGACGTCGGCGGCTTGATTCGCCAACTTGAAATCGAGTTCTTCCGTTTTCAATGCTGGTGGAAGGTAGTGTATAAGCTGGACGTCTTGCCGGTAAGTTTCCGTGCCTAAGCAGTCCTGGGGAGGGAGGGCATGTACAGAAGCTTACAACATATGATTTGTAGGCGAGATCCGGTAGGGACATGTCGTACTCGGAAATGCCTTTCTTGGCCACGCATTTGTCCAACCCTTCTCAAAATCCCATTGTCAGTATTGCTCATAGCATTTTGGGCGTCCTGCAAGATATTGAGGGTCTCCTTCGAAGCTCGGGTGCCTTGGCCGTCCTGGACTCTCGGATCGCCATGACCAGCTCTTCAGAAAATAGTGGACATGTTTTGCCCAAGCAACTTGGAGACCAGATCAATGATGCAAAATCAGCAACGGAAGGGCTAAGCCGCCACTTGCTATCTTCCGTTCCATGGGGGAAGCGAGTGAAGCACGATGCGACCCCCTGGCGACGATCCAACAAGGTGCTTTTAGACGATAAGCTTCACAAGTTTCGTGAATGGAACAATACCCTATTTAGTATTCTACCTCATGGGCTCCGGGACAGTATTCTTCGACAAGGTATGTCGGGGTACCTGTTGGCTAATCCTGAGGAAGCCAGCTTTTTGGCGGAGCTTGATCAGGGAGCCATAAGCCAACAGGCCAAGCTTCTACAAGTCCACAGGAAACTTGCAGAAAATACCTCTACGAGCTCGTCAGGAACGGGTGACGCGAGAGACAGATTGATTTCTTTCAACATGTCAGACGTGCAGGTGTATGACGGCGAACAATTCTCAGTTGTACGCCAGTCAAATGGGCAACAAGGTAAAACCCCCAATACTCATTCCTTCTCGGATGGATGGGCAAGTTGTTAACCTATAGCATACATTCAGCGTATTTGATCGAGTGGTACCAGATCCCAGAAACGGGAGGAGGAGGCGTTGAGCTGCGTTCGGTCGCCCGGGAGAGGCTGGCCAAGCTTTCGATTCTCCTAAGCTCGGAAAACAAGCCCTCGACACTCTGCGCTGCCGACAGCGTTGGCTACGTGGAAGCCGATCAGTTCTACCGATTTGGTCTAGCAAGTCGCATCCCCGAGGGCGCATCTTCCGACAAGCTGCCAGTCACCCTGCACAGCCTTCTTTGCAGAAAGCCATTTCCCGGGACCTCGTCTAGAACACCTCTTCCAAGCCTAAGTCAACGTTTTAGTCTTGCCTCGAGCCTTGCAACCAGCCTCTACACCTTTATGCTCGCGCGATGGCACCACAAACTTTTCAACTCCATGAACATCTACTTCATGTTCCATAGGTCCGCGAGCAGATTACCAAATCTTGACAGCCCGTTAGTCGGCGGCTACAGTGTCTCACGACCATCTGCGACAGGAGAGATCTCGATATGTGCGACACAGTCTTCGCTGTCTGATTCTTACCTACACCCACAGCTTCGAGTACCCGCTCAGGAGAGACCAAAATATGCCATCAAGTACGAGATCTACTCGTTGGGACTGCTGCTTGCCGAGATTGGCTTCTGGCAACCAATCCTCAAGGTTGCGGCGGCTAGTTCGCCACGACACGGCCCGCACTCGGCGGAGGGCCTGAGAAAGGCAATTATCGAGAAGACTTCAACCGACTTGGCTTGTTGGATGGGGGAGCAGTATAGAGATATAACCTTGCGTTGTTTAAAGATTGGGGACGAGCTGGGTGAGAGAATTGGGGATGGTTTATCTGACTTCTACTGGAGCGTGGTCTTGGAATTGGTACAGTTCGCAGAGCGTGTAAAAGTCCTGAGATGTCCCTAGCTCAATGTGGAGATTTTCACTCTGGGTTTATGTCTGGCTATGAAATGTCTGTGGATGGCAGACAAAAAGGGAGGGACAAGGTTGTCGACGGTAAGACCCGAAAATGCAAAGCAGGAGCCTTTTTGGGCTGTTTCCTGTACTTCGGTATCACGGTCTTCGGTAGGATCTATCGAGAGGTCATTCGGGTTCCCAGGTCAGAAATGGATTCCTATTGTGTGCCTATTTGGGCTCCTGAGGTTCACTTTAGGTTCTTTTGTTCCTCGTAGGGTTGATTTCCGGACTTCCAGTGTCATGTAGAATTTCTAGGGAAGAAGGGCATGCTGGGCAATGAGTTGCTCTGTCTGTTTGTCGCGAATTGAAGGAGCTCGCGGAGGCTATGTATACACAGTTGCAAGGACTGCAGCGACAACCTACCCTCTGTACAATCCCCCTTGCCAAATCTCTGAGACGTGCTTAACACGGTGAATGAGACACTCGAGGTCGGAGAATGGCTGACTCGTTCTAGGCAGCGACAGCGAGGGTCCCACGGTCAACTGGATTGTTTCACATTCGCCCCCGTCTTTGGCTTTTTGGATAGTGCGCTCGATCATGCCCAATGTCCCAATAGCGACATGATGCCCATTCCTAGATACACGCTTACCAGCATGAAGACAATTCTTTTCCCATCCCGACTTCTATTTGGATTAAAGATAAAGTCTCTTGCCAGCAGCTCCACCAGGCCCGAGTATATCAAGATTCCAGCCGACACGGCGTCGAATACACCACTCACGACGTTTGCCGTGAAACTGTTTGGGTTGTAGGCCGTCCTCAGTCCCAACCCGATTGCGATCGAAACAGGCGTGGTAAGACCGTACATTGCACACAGAGCCCACGGCAGCCAGCTGGTGCGACGGAAAGGTATCGAGGACATTCGCGCACCGATTCCTAGACCCTCAAATGATTGATGGAACACCAGCACGGGGTAGAGCGTACTGAATTCGTCTCCGGAAACACCCAAGTTCATCCCGATAATGACGGAATGAAAGATGATTCCAAACTCGAGGATGAGGAATCCAGCGATCTGTTGACGGAACGCAGTCTGGGCAGCCGCCGAATCCAAATCCGCATTCTCAACGTCAACGGCGTCTTCGATGAATCGTTTTTCATACGCCGAAGGTCTTCGAATAGGTAAGCCCTCAACCATTCCGACGACCTGCGCCGCCTCTCCCGTGCCCGCTTCATGCGATGCACTTGTTCGTTGACGATCCCCCGACGTCGTAATTGCGTCCTGTAGGTCCGGATGCGGATTGCCAATGCCGTATTTCATATCGACATACCACTCGGCGGCAAAGTCCATCAGGAAGATGGTCGACACGGACGCCAGCACGATCGCCGGACACCACGAGTAAACCGCCCAGCCGCCGGTCATGCCGACGCAGGTGTTTGATCCGATCTCGTCATACGCCGGATCGAGGAGGTGGATGAAGGCCGTCGCCACGATAACGCCTGCACCAAAGTACCGTGCGAACAAATACACGTAGACGGGCATCCGTAGCTGAGGATACCATTTTGCAAGCAGAGGAAAGACTGTCGCGAAGGAAGAGACGACCAAAATGACGAATATGGACGAGATCCTGGCTCCCATGTGACCATTGTATTCGTTGCCGGACTCCGCCAGGGCGCATATGACATCGCGAGGATCCGCCGTGGTCAGGTTGACGTTCTGCGGGTCGAAGGCTGCCATTTCGTCCCGATCCAGTAGGATACAATTCACGCAATGAGAGAGAGACAACAAGCACAAAGCAGAGGTAGTCGGTATGGAGACAAGTATCAATGCCAAACCGATTCTTCGTTTGTTTATATATACCTAATTTCTGATTCAGCCTGTGGGCACGTGTTAGCCCCCTAGGATCCCAGAACTGAGGACAAGCGCATCAAAATCGAGGACCTTGCGAGGCCCACTAAACAGGAATTCGGGATGCGCTTCCTGCTAAGACGACTCCTTGTAGCGTTGTGGCGGTATGTGTAGTACAGTGGGAGGCCAAGATTTGAAGCCTCGCAGCATTTTAGAGCCCAATTCAAAAAGGTACCTCGCCATCGTATATAATTATGTCCGATGGTTGCGGAGGGTTGGCGCAGTCTGCACGGAGGCATACACTAAAACTTCTGTAAACGCTAAAATCTTAGCGTTTACACTAGTAAGGACGTACAAAGACGCTAACACCCCCTCTTTTAGTTTCTATCGCGTCCCTCACGAGTAATTCACCTGAATACGATGTTGTAGATGTTACGAACCAACCTTCATACGGCCGTCAGACCAGGGAAGGCGGGAAAGGTTAGGGGAGAAAGGGACAGCCTCGATGGTAAGGCTAGGCTCAGGTCAATGATGATCAGAACAGGAAATGTTTTGTTGGAGCCGTTGCAGTGGTTGCTTTTCGCAACAGCTACAACACTGCAATGCCGAGACTGTCCTTTATGATAAACCTACCTGTGTATACAGTCACAGCTAGAGCGACTTCCACGAGGAGTGTAGTCAACTTCAAGAATAGACGGCTTTGAGGATTGGCCAGAACTAGTCCACGACGACGACGAGCATGATGGCCACGACCACGCAGGGCACACCCATAGGTCTGCGCACCGTCATCATTAGCATTAATCGAGGCAGGACAGTATACTTATCTCTACTCTCACCAAGGTACTTAGTCGCTAGGAACCATGGCCGTCGCACTCAGCTCGGGCAGGTATCATGGCCAGGTACACGTCCATACACTGCAAGATTGGAACAGACACGGACCGACACAGTCACAGTCACACAATGGATAAGTTATATATAGGTCATCCATCAAGGCGCTGTACTGGTGGCCGGAGGGGACGACCCACAACTGGACCCTGTCAAACTGACGTCGTCGATGGCCAAGTCGATCTCCGTCCCATCCTCCAGACCCGAACAATCCCAGTCGAAGAGCAGGGTCGAGTCCGGACAAGGAGCCACGAAGACAAACCCCCGAACTGAGCCCCAGGCTGGCTGCGCGGTTCCGACAAATCCGATGAGATCATTGATGCCTTCCCCACCCAGGAAGACGGACAGGGAGCAAGGTGCGGCAACTCCATCATTGATGGCCGAGGAGTAAGGGATACTATAATCAAAGCTCACAGTGTACTCTGATCCGGGGACGAGGGCCGTGAGGTCTTGAGACACCGACACTAGTTCCACGTTCGTACCGGGCAATACACTGGATGCAAGACGTGGATATCAGCGGCTGAGAAAGATTGAACTCGCGGATCAACAGATCCGTGAACCATGTGCACAGGGTACGAGTAGGGATACGTACACGAACTTAGAGCCGTCAGGCGTGGAATAGCCGGTGGGACTACCATTGAAATCGAAGAACGCCGGGCCGCTGAGGTTCCAACCACCGCTCGTGATCCCAGGCGTCAGGGTGTCGGCGTTGGGGACGTCTTCGAAACCGCCATCAGTGACAACCTCGACATTCTGCCGACGTTAGTGATTAGCCCTTCGGGATGTTTCATTCACGTTAGAGACAGTAGAGGCGTACCGGTGTTACAGTCGGACACGCCGAGGTTGGGCAACTGCTTGTTGTAGTGGTGGTAGTGGTGGTAGTGGTGGTAGTAGTTGTCGTCGTGGTCGTGGTTGTCGTGGTCGTGGTCGTGGTCGTGGAGGTCGTGGTGGAAGTTGTAGTCAACGATGTTGAACTGGTCGTCGAAGTCGAGGTTGTGGTTGGAGAGGAGCTAGAGCTTGTTGAGCCGGACGCTGCGGACGTCGTGCTTGAGGTTGTCGTGGAAGAGGTACTAGAAGTTGTGGAGCTCGACACGGGAGAGGTTGTGCTCGTTGTACTCGTCGACGCAGTAGTAGAGCTTGACACGCTAGCGGTCGTCGACGTCGTGGCAGACGATGTTGTCACACTCCACGTTGACGACGTAGCGGATCTATTTCTTGTGCTCAGCCCAGAATGTGTAGTAGGGTGGCTTTCGGTATTGCTCGTCGTTGCGGACAGACTTGTAGAATAAGTATGTGCTATGCTCGCCTGTGAATGGCTCCAACTAGTGGTCGTGATGCTCGAGGTTCTCTCGGACAAAGTACTCCGGTGCACCCACGTATGGTCATTGGTTGCGGGAGATGAAGTGGCAAATGAATGGTGCGGCTTCGACGCCGTGTTTGATATCACGATTGTTTTGACCGGGGAGGAAGAGGCATGGCCGAGATGGCCGCCGTGTTCTGACGCATGCGACGTCGGCAAAGAATGGCCAGGCCCTATCTGGGAAGAGGTACAAGGGCAAACGAAATGGGTGTTGGTGATGGTCGTCGTCACCACCTCCCAATCTTTCCAATCGGTCAGTGTCTGCCCATGGCATAACTCGATGGCGCCAGCAACGATGGTGGCCCAGAATACTCCCTTCATCCTGAAAGCGCCGAAGCTAAGATCGGCCGAAACGAATGGACGGCGACAATATGTCACCAGAAGTGAATGGACGGTCCCAGCAGGGCCAAGTAAACAACACAGTAAATACACGTCAAGAATCTCAAGAAAGCCCTTTAAGAAGACGAAGACTTGCGCAGTGAGAAGGACGGCATGTTAAGGGCGCTTCTTGAACTCGACCAGAAAGAGCAGGCGATTAAGCAAATAGACGGACGCCAGGCGATCCTCAGCTCTCACATATCGACGCCACCAAGACGGCAACGCGTCGTCGACTGCCATCTGGTCGTTGCTGCGCGCGTGGCTGAAGTCCCGGCCAAGTTCGCTTCGGGAAGTTCGATAGCGGGCCAGATGTGGCTAGTTGGTGTCCCAGGCAATCAGACCCGCAATGAAAGGGGAATCACGATTACCCCTTAGCTGCGAGTACGTGGGGATCGACTACTTTCCCGCCGTTCCAAAGACGCCGACGGATCTTGGAAAAAGCTTGAGGCTCTGAAGCCTCATAGTGATGATTCTTGTTGCGACCGCGTTTCTGGGGCCTCAAATCGTGGATTTGTTGATTGATATGCCCATTCTCATCATGTATGCATTCTATACTCACTCCGAATGCGGGAAGGCAACGTCAGTCTGGACAATGACCTTCGACCAGGTAGAGCCCAAGGAGACGGACACAGCAGGCATGTCTGGGTTGAATTACTACTACTCCGTAAGTCGGCAGGGAATGGGAGAGATGCAAAAGAGCTGATGGAACCATGAGCCGCTTAGTCATGCGTCCGCCCTAGGCCTGTCTGGGAATCAACCAATAGGCAAACGCTGCCACCTTTCAGGAAGGTCACCCGGATGATCTAGAATGACGGCATAGAGCGTGTAACAGGCGCGCACGCGTTTGAGTTACGCTCGTAATATTTGCAGAGAGGCCTCCATAACCGCACAATAGTCAGGCGTCGTCCCCGTCCCCTCGGAGTTCATCTTGTCTCCCGAATCGATTGCTGGGCTAGGGCAAATCTGCCGACATCCTCGTAGCGGCTGTGAATCCGAGTCCAGCCCTGACTGCTACGTGAACAGCATGTTCACAATTTGGAAGACCCCTGCAACAGCTCGACCGCCGCATTACTGATGCACGACTTGCCCGTCTCTTTCACCTTCGCCTGGTATATGACCTTGCCTCCCTCTTTCCACATCTCGGTGACGATGGTCTGACCCGGCAGAACCGTCCCGCTAAATCTCACTTTGATGTTCTTGAACGGACCATATGCCTGGAACACGTGTTTACCACTGATGCCAAATGTTGCCAGGCCGTGGAGGATTGGAACCTTAAATCCACCGGCGGCCGAGAACTTGGGATCGATATGCAGTGGATTACGGTCGCCCATCAAGCGGTACAGCGCTGCCAGGTCGTCCGACGTCTTTTCCGCGACGACCTTGTCTGGTGCGCGAGACGGCGGAGTGTTCGCCGCTGTCGAGGCACCACGGTCGGAAGGTTTCTTCTGACCGCCGAAGTTCCCGGCTCCCCGGATGAAGGCTACGTTTTCGTTGTAGAACACGGGCTTGCCGGCGCTGTCGACCGTGGTGGAGCCTCGCCGCACCAGCGCCGCATTCCCTTTGTCCACGACTTCGATCAGATGGGTTTCGGTCTTCAAGGTGCCCGACGTGGGAATGGGGAACTGCTTGATCTCCAGGTATTGCTCGCCGTGGAGAAGCATGCGCTGGTCGTAATTGGGTACGATGTCCTTCACGTTCCACGGCGTCTTCGCGGTATAGGTGGGCACTATGCCGAAAGTCGGCAGGACCTGGAAGTTCGGGGCATTCTCGTAGACGAGATCCAGGTCGGTCCGATGGGCGCCCATGGAGATGTTATAGAGGATGACGTCCCGGTCGTCGTAAGAGTAGGTGGATGGAGTGGGTTTCATTGACATGGCTTCCTGAATCTTGGCGATATATTTGCGGTTGGCACGGTTCTCCTGGGATAAAGCCCCGGCCTGTAGCTGGTGAGTTCCAGGATCAACTGCATTTGTCATTACCACAACTTACAATCTTCGGGTTCTTCAGCACATTTCCCATGGTGTACTTGCTTCCTTCTTGTGGCGTGTCTGGATTGTCTGCTTGGCCGTTGTCGAAGTTGCAGATTTCCGAGAAGGCCTGTCACTTGCATCAGCAGCAATATCTCATCTCACCGTTGCAGATCACTCACCTCGGCAACTTGTTCAGCGCTCGGCACACCCTTGTCGTGCTCGAAATCGACGCCTCTAGCTCGCTGCCAACGCGTCGCGCCGATCCATCCGCAACCGGACTCGAATATCTGTCCTGTGGCCGGTGGCCTCTCGCTGCACAGTGCGGCAACGAGCGGCGCGACGTAATCTGGCTTGACCAGCCGGACATTCTCTTCGGGCCAGACTGTGCGAGTCATATTGGTCCCGGCGGTCGGGGCCAACGTGTTGACGACTATGTTATACTTGGCTCCTTCCCGAGCGATGGTTTTCGTGAAGCCGACAATGCCGCATTTCTACGACAAGAATCAATGGCTGCGCTTCGGCACGTATGAGGACAGACTTACCGCGGCTGCGTAGTTCGCTTGACCGAAATTGCCATATATGCCGGAGGTGCTTGTAACGTTGACAATACGCCCGTATCTCTGCTTCAGCATGACAGGGAAGGCAGCTCTTGTGATCAAATACGTTCCACGCAGGTGGATGTTCATCACAGTGTACCATTGCTCGTCTGTCATGTTGGTGAAGGCTTTGTCCCCCAAGATTCCAGCATTGTTGACCACGACATCGATGCGGCCATAAGTCTCTACCACTCTCCGCACAATGGCCTCTCCTTCCTCCACAGACTGTGGCAGAGCCAGAGCTTCGCCTCCGTTTGATTTGATCTCGGCCGCAACTTTGTCAGCATCTTTGACGTCGTTCACGGCAACCTTTGCGCCTAGCTGAGCGAACAGCAGACAGTATGCTCTTCCCAACCCAGCACCGCCGCCAGTCACCAGGACGACTTGGTCCTTGAAGCTGACTTTCTTGCTCAAATTCGACGTCATCTTGGGCAAGGTCTTGGCCTTCTCGAGCATCTGCAAAATTGGTGCCGGCTCACTGGGGTGCTCCGCACCGGTCCAGTCCACGATTTTGCCCCAGTTCTCGAGCACCACCTCGGCAGTCAAGGATTCCGGGTTCGTGAGAAATCCTTTGCTGCGCTCCCATCGGATCTTGCTGTAATGGCCCGCGGCAGCCTCGAAGATGCTTCCACTTTCCCGGCACGTCTCGTTGACCAACACAGCAACGAGGGGGACAACCCAGTCTGGCTTCATGACTTCCATCATGTCCTGGGTCCACACCGTTTGGGTGAGCCTGCTGGCTGCACCAGGCGCCAGCACGTTGCAAGTGATGTTGTACTTCGCTCCCTCCTTGGCCAGGGTCTCGCTGAATCCGACCAGGGCCATCTTGGCAGCGGCGTAATTGCTCTGGCCAAAGTTGCCGAAGAGGCCAGACGAGGACGACGTGTTTATGATCCTGCCGTATCTCTGCTTGCGCATGTATGGCCACGCTGCACGGGCTGTTTTGAAGGCCCCGTGGACGTGCACGTCCATAATGATGTCCCAGTCCTCATGTTTCATGTTCCGCAACGTGATGTCGCGGAGAATGCCGGCGTTATTGATGAGAATATCGACTCTGCCGAATGCATCGACGGCCGTCTTGACGATCTTGTCGCCTTGCTGCACTGGGTCGTAGTTGGCCACAGCAATGCCGCCAGCGTCTCGAATTGCCTTGACGACGACATCTGCGACCCTCGCATCGCCCGCGCCACCAGTGTCTTTGCCATTGAAAGACCCGCCGAGGTCGTTGACCACCACCTTGGCACCGCGCGAGGCTAGGAACAAGGCGTATTGCTTGCCTAGCCCGTTGCCGGCACCAGTGACGATGGCGACCTGGTTATCGTACCGCAGTTGAGAAGCCATGTTTGTTTCCAATATGCCTCATACTACATAGCTAGAAGTCAATCGACCCGGGAGTGCGATGGGATGGGACGTTAAAGAACGAAGTCGGTCTCGGTTGTAAGCATCCACGGACCGAGGCACACCCTCCACTGGGGAGGGGCCCCGCTTAAAGAGGCCACGGAGCAGCACTGGGGTCGGCAGGAGGTCAGGTAGCCGGCTTCCGGCTCCTGCAGTCGACCGTACTGGCGTGACTGGGTAGTGGTCGGCCGTATATCTCTCCGCATTCTGTCTCCCGCACTCCCTTCACCGCCCCAATTATTTATTTCACGCTTTAATCCAGCACAACCCTGACACCTGCGCGCTCGGGTCAGTCTTATTCCAAACTTCATCTGTTGAAACCCCCGTAGCCGAACCTAGTATTTGAGACCAGGTGCCGCGACAGGGGGGGCACAATACGCACTCGTTTCCCGACACTCACGGGCAGCGCCTTGTGCAGTCATGATCCATGCCGGTCCTCGCGTAAGATTGTGTCGTGGATCTCTCACCCACCTTGAGTCCTAACCAGACAGAACAACCCGCTGGTCCTGTCTGAAACTAACCCCAACTGAAGGCAGTGAGCTGAAGGACAGTTTTGTCTTAGGGAGGATCGGAGGATTTCAGGCCTGTCCGGAAGACTGAGCTTTTCAAGCAAAGGGTGGCGGATCCCACGCAGGCTAATTCATCCTTGAAATATGTCGCAGTCGTGCGTTATGTCCTGAATGACTGCCCAATATATATCCACTGCGGAGGCCGCACCTGTACACAGATAGTTTTACTTACAGTCCTTTTGTGTCGATGGCAGTCGACCAGGAGCTTTCTGTGATACTGCAACAGCCGCATTTGGAGAGATACCATTGGCGGAAGACTCATCGCAGCTCTTACTCTGCGTGTCGAAGACCACACCACAACCACTGGTGTGCAATCCCGTACGAATACTCCATTGCTCCTTCAATCCCGTCTTCAAGAAAATGCAGCCTAGCATAACTTGCTGGTGTGCGGCTGTGATGCGGTGTTACTTTACCAAAGGAGGATGGAATACGGGAAACGAAGAGTGCAGGAGTAAAGCGCAGCAAAAGCCTGCCCACCTGAGAAAGTTCTTGTACGACTAAGCCAGTAAAGACGTAGAACGGCAGAGATGGACGATAATAGACAAAGTCCGTTATGAAAAAGTATACTCGTAAAGCGGCATTACGTCCCGGGTGCTTCATGTGCTTGGTGTGACGCCCCGCGACGCAACTTTGCTGCAATTGAGTTGTCAGACATCCTCGTCAGGCGCCTCTCCCTTCGGACAGAATCACATTCTATAACATGCCCTGGTGATTGCAATTAAACTTCCAAAGTCGAATGTGCGTGCAATGAGCCATTAGGTAACAGTTTGGAACTGTGTCCAAGCTTGAAATGGGAACCACTTACTGTAAGTTTGAGTTGAAACGTCGGTCATGTCGTCATTATTTCGACACTGAGATCACGGATTGACAGGGCGACTGGTAATGGGCGTTAATCCACGGCAATTAGCAATTCGCTGATTGCATTCTCTCTACGGTTGTGTATGCGAAGAGATCGGATCATCTCAACCTCATCTCCCATCGGCATCGCATCAGCTCGACTGCTACTGTTACTGCTACTGTAACTGTGACACCACACTACAAACCGAACCACATCACATCACATCAGGGCAACCCTTTTTGCGCTCGGTACGCCCTACATACACGCCACCCCTCCACGCAATGCCTCGTCTCCCATCTTGCGTCCTGAGGCCCCGTGCCCTGCCTACCTCTGTCCTCCTCCGACAACCGCCCCGCCTCCTCTCGACAAGTTGTTGTCTCTCCTCTTCAGACGGAGGACAACATTCCGAACCCTCCTCCGTGGACGCCAAATCCAGCACCCGCGCCCAAGACACGGGCCCAGGCTGGGGCGGCCGTCATGGCCGTGACCACGCCGTCAAGAGACCGCCGTACGACGTGCATGCGGAGGCGGCCCAGCAAGGGATGAAGGAATACGAGCAGGGCAAAGAGGGCAGTGACGCCATCTCGCGCAAGGACGAGCGGAAGAACCAGCAGAAGGCCAAGGAGGAGTTTCCCGAGTCGCCCGTGGTGATTGGGATGAACGAGGAGAGAGGGTCGAAGGACAACTTTTGAGGGAGGTGGCGACAACCAGTTCGAAGTCAGCCAAACTGCGCAAAAAAGGAAAAAAAGGGAACAAGAGCATTATATGTGGCGTTCAAATTGCACAATGGCATGTGGTATGGACGAAATTGGTCCGGGGAGTGGAAAATCTCATATCCAATCCACCGTCGAGTAACTCGTAGCTTTTTCATGTCATGCTTTCATGGTTTTCATTGCCCGTAGCAAATCGTCGCTGTCGTTACTCTGTTCGTCACCGCCCGACGTGAAATGACAGGATGTCGTTCTTTCCGACCTCGATGATCGAGTCCTCTGCGACTCTCCTCCCTCCATCGCCTTCGACGAAAGCGATGGGCGCATCGCCCATGACTTTCCTCGCCACGTCAGCCACGGTACTCCCCTTCTTGACGAGCACGCAGTCTCTGAACACCGCTGCCGTGCCGGCCGAGCCCGAGCCGTAGGTGTGGATGTTCTTCACGGGGAACACGGGCACAAGGCCCAGCAAGGCGGCCGCTCTGCTCAGCACCTGTACCACGCCGGTACTGCCGAAGCGATAGAGTACCATATCCTTGAGGTTCTCGATTCGCTGCGCCAGCTTGTCGTCCATCTCTTTCAGTCCTCCTCCCTCAGGATCTCCCTGCTCGATCAAGTCCTCCCGCGTGTCCAAGTACTCGGCTCCTTCCTTGTACTTGATGTATCCCTGCTTTGCGAGGCGGCGCAGGAACACTTCGGATATGGCGCTGCAGAGAACGATGCTGTCGGCGGGCTGCTGCTTTGCAATCTTGGCAATGTTCCGATCCGCATCCGGGTGGTCGATCTTGTTGAGCGCGAGGACGGTCGGGAACTTCTCGTCCGTAAAGGCATTGACCACCTTCAGGATCGTCTCGTCGCTCCATTCCTCCAGCGGCTGCTTGAGCTGGAGCTTGTCCAGCGTCCGCGCCACGACCGAACTGTTACTGCCGTAGCCGGAGAATTGGCCCTGGAGCGTCTCGACGGGGGATGCTTTGACCGCGACGTGCCGTCGCTTGATGCTCCCCCACTTGTCCATGAGGTTGCCTTGGATCCATCGCACGATCTCGCCGCGCAGCCATTCGACGTCCACGCTGGGATCATAGCCTCGCGTGGCTTTGCCCTCTGCGTCTGTGGTGCCGCTGACATCGACGACATGGATCAGCGCATCCGCATGGCGCAGGTCATCCAAGAATTTGTTTCCCAGCCCTTTGCCCTCGTGCGCACCCGGGACGAGCCCCGCCACGTCGAGGAGTTCTATGGGCACCGATCTTTTCCCATCGACGCAGGAGCCGTAGTTGGGCCGGCACTTGTCGGTGAGGTCTTTGCGCTTGCACGCGCAGTCGACCTGGAGATAGCCTACAGCTCGTTGGGGGTCGATCGTCGTGAATCTGAGGAAAATCCAAGTTTAGCCTAGGCAATGTTGACCGCGCGCCCCGGCCGAGAGGGTGGGATTGCATGTGGCTTCTTACGGGAAATTGCCTGCGCAGATAATCATCAGCCTGGTGGTCCACGTCCACCTCTTTGCCGGAGAAGAATCATGGCGCACTGACCGACTTTCGAACTGGCATCCGTCAAGCTGGAGGAATTCGGGTAAGCCAGCTGCCGCGACACGGGGTTTTACTAGACGTGGCGATTGTACCTGTTCAGCGTGGTGCTTTTCCCACTCGAAGGTTTCCCTACAAGACCGATGAGAGGATCTCGGGGCATCGTACTCCGTTGGGAGCTGAGAGGGAGGGGGAGGGAATTTCACTGAAAGAAAGCCAGGGGCGCAGTTTTGCGGGATCAGGAAAATCCTGGTCGCGCGGCTCACTCCGTTTGTCGACGACACAGTCAACCGCAGAAAGCCTGCCGAGTCCGCGCGCGCACACAGCTTCTACTTGGAGCATTACAACCACTACATATTTGTGGTATGGACGAAAGGTCTAAGTAGCTATTGGTCTCTAATAGTAAGGATAGCTTATCGGCTGCAATAATATGCAGTGCTTGTAATGTAGCCTGTGGCTGGTCTCCTGGTAGCTATGCGTGTCGCAGCCTCGGTCAGGCAAGCACTCGGTATTCAGCGGCGATTCTACACCTACATAGCCTTGTCATTTTACTTCGACATCTGATGGATGGAGACATTATCAGTGGCGCCGAGACTGCAGGTTACACTATCTTGCAACTATTAACGAGAGAAGGGGGGAACAACGACCTTCGCGGTTCCAACAGCCCTGGGTGCTGTCCACACTCGCCGTGCTCAAATCTCTCTGTGCCGCCGTCATCGACGCTTCATTAAACTATTACGGATGTAGAAGAAGAAAGTCAGTTCGAGCTCAATCCCCAGGCAACGTTCGAAAATGACGTCGCCGATGCCCCGGGAGCACTCACCCCGTCCTCCTCCCGAGGATATGGGGATTCCTGCCCTTGGTAACTGGGTCCACGATGAGACCCTTCTACGAGGAGAGGGACTGTTATTCACCACGGCGAAACTGAGTAATACCTCCTTGTGTAGGCTTTCTGTAGATGCATAGGTTTCTGTGATTGCAGCAACGTTCTGCGCACAGCGGGCGAGACAAGACCGACTGTGTTCTCAAACCACAACTTCCCTATCTTGACTTGTTTGGTCATCCAGTAGTGATCCCAGCCCCATGTGTGCATTTCCTGAGGCATCGGACGCCGCCACGGGGGCATTTTGTCCAAGCAGCACGTTGAGACTGTCATTTCTGTCAGGATTTGTGGCGCAAGGCGGTCGACGGGAATCTCGGTGACTGTCGTGAGCTACCGTGGGTGCTTCCACCACCACCACAAGTGAGACTAGCCATGTCAAACCGACGAACGGGAATATTTCTGCTTCGAGGGTGGTGATCGCGAGCTTCTGTCCAATTCGCCCCAGCGTGGATTCCAAGAATCACGCACATGGGCCACAAGCGATGCATTTCCCGACGGGGGCTCGGCCTTGCTCCGCTCCTTGAGCAACTTCTTCCCCATAAAGGGGATCTCGGTGAGCTTCTGTCGATAGAGCCAGGCCAGCTCGAGATACCGAAATTCATACTCCGGGCCACTGGCTCTGCTGACAACCCCGTAACCTCCAATTCCGGCGTGAAACGCGTACTCAATAGTCCACCATCGCAGTTCGTCTCTCAGAACCCGGTGTAACCTCACACCTTGCCCGTAACGATCTCACCTCGAAGAATAGAATACTAACGCCAGCTCTCTTGACGATTTACTGCAGTTGCATCAATTTCGGCGCCTCGTGAGATTGCTATTTGACTGCAGTCGTGTGGGTATGTGAGTGACACTGAAACAGTCTCCGTACGGAGCATGAAGTAGTCACTGAAGTACATAGTAGTCACTGAAACAGGATTCTGAGGAAGTCCGACACTCAATATACCGGCAAGTTCTAATACCCCGGACCGGTCAAGTCGCCAATGTTGATCTTAAGGGACACCTCCGACGAGTTACTCCAGGGACCGACAGATGTATGAGCGTATGAGCGCTTAAGCATCCCGCCGGTGTTACGAGAACATGTCCGAGGGAACCAGGATGAGTCCACGCATCTTGCCCCGAATGCTGGTAGTTTGAAGAACGAGAGTGAGAGGGAAATCGAGAGTCTGGCTGAGCTGCTGTGGCCCACGATTGGATCGAGGATGGGGCAAGGATGAATTCCGAGGCCCCCCCATTTTCTCAATGCCGAGGCTGAGCACCTGAATAAAAAAGGGGTTCTCCTAATTCCTATGCCTTGTTACCATTGAATCTGCTCATATGTACTCGTAGTACAATTGGCGTGTTGGAGGGAATTTGTCTTGAAGACTTGGCTGTTACTAGTCCCACATCAATCGCTTCAAGAAGTTCAAGCATGCTGTCATTCATTTCTGGTACAGGCTTTCTACAAAGATGGCATGCTTGTCACGTTTGACTTCGGGACTGTCCTTTGTCACCAAACCCATCGCTGCTCTTACCATGGCCTCTGCAATCGGTTCCGGCGGCTCGATCTTTCCTTCTCGCAGGAACGTGTCGAACTTTTGCCGCTCTTCCGGTAACATGACCGAATCGTATTTGCCCGCCATGATCATGTCGACCATTGGACTCTTGGTCACTGCCGGCAGCACACCGTACACATCAATGCCCTTCTCCTCGTGTGCCAGCAGATGGATGAAACGAGTGAGTGCGGCTTTTGACGAGCAATAGTTGCTCCAGCCGCGATAAAGCTACATTGTGTCACTTATTAGCGTGCTTTTTGGGTGTCAAGCAGTGACACTTACCACCTCCTCGTCCGCACCAGAAGTTACGATGACAATCGTTGGTCTGATGGGAGATTTGTCCAAGTGCGGCAACGACTTTTGCACCAGACGAACGACCGAGAAGAAGTTGATGTCGAATCCTTTCCGGAACTCAGCAGCGCCAACATGGCGAATGGTGTCGACCGGTAGCATCGTGCCAATGCAAGATATCAGATGGGTCATGGCGCCGAAGCGGGCGATGCATGCTTGGATTGCCTCGTCAATCACGCCGTCCTGTACAGCGTTGAGCACGCCGTTGTTCTCTCCACTGTGTACGACGGTGGGGAACTCACATCCGTTGCATCTCCATATACGGAGCTGATCCTCCCCTGGTATTCTTTCTCCAGAGCACTTAGTTCTGGTGTCTCCATCAGAGTCAACACTTGGATTCGGGCATCATGGTGCGCTAGTAATTTGCCGGCGACTATCAGGCCAATTCCGCTGCCAGCCCCAGTCAATAGGACTATAGGGCTGTTGATGTTTTCAGAGTGCGCCGGCATCTTCAGCTGAGCGGCCGATGCTATTACCTGGGCTTAGGAAGTAGGGCTATTTCTACGGCATCAGTGCCTGCAACTTACCTTATACTAGTCGCTGTCAAACCCGTGACTGTTTGTTGCACCTAATCATCCGTCTCTCATGCTATGGCTTTGCACGACATCCTGATGTCGACTTGACGGGCATCCGCCTCGCTCATCTCCGTATCCCAACAGCGTGGCACCCACGTGGTTTGATAAGAATGTGATTATCGTTACGCCCCGAGATCCAGGCCTCGAGGCTTGTGCTCGTCGGACTTGAACGAGATTAGAGACCGTTCGGAATGCTTTGCGCATATCCTGCGCAGCCCCAAACACGGATCTCGGCCACTCTGATAATAAGAACCAAGTGCACCTTCAACATGATAGAATGGTCCCGGGTTTGTCCTCAAGAGTCACGACGCTCATTTTGATCAACTAGTTAGGGATCGATCAGGAGATAAATTACCGCAATGCCAAAGAAACGGGTTTTGGTCGGATATGGCATTGATGTGGACGCGGTTGCGAACTGGTATGCACGAGTGTCAGTCAGGGAATATCCGAGAAGCTCAACGTTTTCATAGGATCAACACCTGTGATGGTTCGCCGCAAGATCCAACCAATGTATCTCGAGGCATCTATGGAGCAACAGTCGGACTTGATCGGCTCCTCAAACTGTTGGACAAGTACAACATCAAAGGCTCCTTCTTCACGCCCGCGCATAGCATCCAGTCTTTTCCCAAACAACTTGAGAAGGTCCGTGACGCGGGCCATGAGATTGGACTGCACGGGTACACCCACGAGTATCCATCGTTGCTGTCCGAATCCCAGCAACGAGACGTCCTGGCCCGTTCCATCCAGGTCTTGACTGAATTCTGCTCCAAGAAGCCTCTGGGCTATACCGCCCCGGCATGGGCCACGAGCAAGGAGCTGATCGCACAACTGGAGGAATTTGGTATTCTTTATGACCACAGTTTCATGTACCACGACTTTCAGATGCATTTTGCGCCAGACTGCTCGCACACATGGGTGGAAACCGATCACCAGCATGACGCCGAGCACTGGATGAAGCCCATGACCAGCATGAAGCCGTCCAAGGTGGTAGAGATACCGGCCAATTGGCACTTGGACGACTGGCCGCCCTTTCAACCGATTCTGGGAAAGCCGTCGCATGGCTATGTTGACGATCAAACCGTGGAGCGGCTGTGGAAGAAACAATTTGATTTCGCATACCGAGAATATGACGAGTTTGTTTTCCCCATCAGCATCCATCCCCAAGGTGAGAAGGAAACGCCCCCCGTAGACACGTGTCGACAAATTTTCTGACCAGCTGTAAAGTGTCGGGGAAACCGCATGTCATTCTCATGCACGAACGCATTATCGAATACATTAACAGCCATGAAGGAGTCGAGTGGATGACCATGGGTGAGATGGCTCGTGAATTCCTCGAAGGCAGAATCAGTGGTGCGACGGTGGAAGGTGGAGCTTAGTACAATGGACATTTTTCAGGTTGAATCACCTCACATGAGGTATTCTATCCCCGCAAAATGGTCCAGTTGGAACTTGTCCCAGTCAAAGACATCGTCCTCCGCCCAGGGTACGACCAGGCAATCAGTCTCCGCCGCGGATGGGCCCACAAGCGATTGCACGGCCATTTGCCAGCCGGAACCGTTCCTGGGTTCAAGGTCCTCTGCCTCGTCCGCCCGAAGCCTGGCAGAATCGTCTCGGGCTAAAGCGTGAAGTTGACGGGCGCGTCTCGGATCGCCAACAGGGGGAGATCTGGCTGCGATGTAATCCTCAGGCAGCATAATCGTATCCAATTCGTCAAAGGCCGGCCGAGGCTCCACAACCCTGGCCTGCTGCATGGTTTCTTTGATCACCGTCATTTTCACTCTCTCATACGTGTCATAGCAAGACGTGGCCTTGGGCCATCGTTCGCTCATGAGCAAAAATAGAGAGCTATATCGATGAACGGTGTCCAAAATCTTCCGCGAACCGAGTCGGTCCTTTAGCAGCGTCGGACATTTGCGCAACGCATACAACATTGAGACGGCAGACTCAAATCCATGGTGTACGACGTGCCAGGAGTACTTGAGGAAGCCGGTGTAAGCGTGCTCCCAATACTCTTCGGCTACCACTAGACGATGTGAGCGCTCTGCAAAATTACGGACCATTCCTTGACTCGACCCACCTATGGCAGCCTCGAAGCATATCACCAGCGACGATGCAGACGGCTCAGGGCATCGCGGGCAAGGCCGATGTAAAAATACCAGACCATGTGCAGCAGCTATCTTGTACCATTCCGGCTTTGCTGCTACGCCCTCTGTCCATCCCCTGATGCTTCGATCCATGTCTTCCACCCAAGCGTCATGGCTAGCGTGGGCAATCAGCCGGGAGGTGTCTTTGGCTAGAAACTGGACTGTCAGGATCTCTGATTGCATTTGACGAAATTTGATTATGCTTGAGAAGGTGCGAAGTGAGTTGCCTGCGGGTAACTTGGTGGTGATGACTTCGTCTGCTATACCGAATGGCTGATGGCTGGAGCCACCCACGCTGCGGTCCATTTCGTACATGGTCCAGAAAACTCGGCGTCTCATTTGTATTTCAAAGTTGGAGAGTCGGTTGTGTTCAAGCGTCTCCTCTGGATCTCGATGTAAGCCCAGTTCCACCGCCATCCTCATGCCGAGGCCGACCAAGTGCCACAATGATGCGGCTTCAGGCATCAAGTAACAGTACTGGACAAGAAGCATGACACCCTGTAGGCTTGCAATACTCGTTTCTGAAAGTGCCACCGCTGAGTAGTTGAGAGCGTTGTTGAAAATAGCCTGGCTTGTCGACGCGATTTTGGATGAGTCCCGAAACCTCGAAGACATGGTTGTTATGCTTAGAACCATCGAGATCACGAAGACGTCGTAATCTGCTGGATCTCGACCGGGAAGGTACACCCGGCGAAATTGTCTTTGCAAGCATTCGCCATCCAGGAAGGGGAATAGGGGGACGATTTTCTGAATGTAGTTCTGCACCAGCAGCTCCGCAATGTGCATTGGAACTTGAGACAGGCCTAACCGGGCTTCAGTATGGCCTATCAACGGCTCCAATCCTGGTCCGAAAGGAGGTACATGTGATGGGAAGTGGAAGAACACCTCAGCTGGAAACTCGCCTGCACACTCTAAAAACCTGGAAGTTGTAGTCATGGCTTCAGCAAGACGGTCTGCCCTTGTGGTTCGGGGGGCCACGCTGATAGCTGGTGAGCCTCCAAGTGTAAGTATATCAGACGGCGAACTGGTAGGGTTGTCAATGATCTTTCCTATGTCTGATTCCTTGCGGGCAACAAGCTCTTCAAGGTACTGGACAATGCTTCGGGGAACCACGATGTTGGAGTCGCTGCCCAGAACGCCCATGCAGGGCTCCTGCGCACTGGCGCACTGAGAGCAGGCAGGGATTTTGTTGTCGCACCGAATCTTCCTCTGGTGACATCTGTCGCAAGCTAAAACTCTCCTCCTTTTCTTCAGCCGTCGACGAGGGGGTACTGCTGCTGCCGGCGGTGCGCCTGGCCTGGGCATACTCACGGCTCTCACTGTAGAGCTGGATTGAAACCTCACCTCGCACCTTTTCGACCATTTCTGTAAGCAGCTACGAGCTAGCTGCGTGTGAGAAACTGAACGATCCAAATACTGTATGACGCGTACCGTAATGTAGTTACGTGGGGGGCAAGATGTGTGTAGGTATTGGGTAACTACCTATGGACTGGACTGTCCGCCTGCAAGATAAGGCGCAGTCACGTGCCCTTGTGCTAAGACGCCACAATGTCCCGGTGGAAGAAGTTTCCACCGGTGCGATGACTAAGGAGTGCTTGGCACTCCTTCACGTGATGGCCCACAACTTCTTCCCAAGCTCATCGACTGAGCTGCAACTTTCCTCGTAGATTGAACCAAACGACCTCTCACAACACTGCCTGGCAGAGTCTTCATTGATGGAGATAACTAGGACTGAGCCCCTCTGTTCGCAACGAGATATGGGACGTATTGCACAGGCAGAAGCACTCGTCCCGATTTCAAGGCAGCTCGGATTCTCGCTCAATTCCGGCGCTAGGGGGTCACGACGAGTGTTGGTGGGTTCGATATCGTTCGCGTATCGCCGGCGCCTTTGATAGGTCATGGCGACGATCTACCATGCCTCTGGGGATCTGGAAATCATATGGAGACTATCGGCTTGTTGCTATCAGGACGACACAATCCACTATGGTAAGGTCGGAGCTGATGCCCGTTTGCAGCTATCGTCCTGTGTGGCTAGCTAGACGGTCTATGTTTAAAGGGGCTGTACCATCGCTGCAACTATGATTGTTTACCATCTAAGCTCGAGCAGGCATGGCAACGCTTGCTACATTGTTCCAAAGTCCGGAGCAGCGGCTTTCGGGCGCCGCGGTCATACTCCTCTTCTTCTTCGTCTTTCTCCTATGCCTCTACCGTTACTCAACGTGGTCCAACGTGAGCAAGATTCGGGGACTTCCAGAAGTGCCTGGCGATCTACCGTTCGTTGGGCATCTCCATCTGCTCGGTGGAACCACTGGAAAATGTGATGCCACAGTCTGGACAGATTGGTTCCATAGATGGGGGTGGAAAGTCTTTCAGCTGCGGTACGGCAATGAGAGAGTGGTTGTTGCCAATACGTATGACACGATCAAAGAGATTTGGGTTGGCAACCAGTCCGCCTTGAATGACCGGTAACAGGCTCTCCTTTCTGCTTTTCTGAGACGCTGCAGCTTGACTAATTGCGCACTTTAGCCCGATCGCATATGTCTATGAGAACCATATCGGGAGAGACATGGGCGCCAGTCCGTGGACCGAAGAGTGTAAGAGACAAAGAAGTGCAGCCATCAAATCCGTCGCCCCTGGTACCTGGAAGTCTCACCTACCGCTCCTAGACAAGCAGTCCAGGCTTGCCGTGGACTCCATTCGGGAGGAGTCTCGGAATGGAGCGGTGCCGGTGGAACTACGAAAGCACATATCGCGCGTAGCCATGAACTTAGGTTTCTCCTTGGCTTACGGGCGCACATGCGAAGAGGTAGGAGGTGACGAGTTCTTACACGGTTTCATCCGGTCGGCAGGCATGATTACAGAGTAAGTCGTGGAATTGGAGTCATGTCCTGGAATTTGACGCCTTTCAGTGTCCGTGTTGGCAGCTCCAATTGGATCGATTATATTCCATTCCTACAGGTCCTCCCCAGTTCAACCGTGTCGAGAGCAAAGGCCGGAGTGCAGGAGCGCAAACCCTACCTTGACAAGCTCTATGCGACAATGAAGGAGGACTGGGAAGCCGGTCGAAATACCACATCGATTGGAGCAAGTCTGCTTACAGCTCAGACTGCAAAAGCCTCTAAAATAACCGACGAAGACATAAAACAAACCTGCATCGCCATGCTTCAAGGATCTTCCGAAACAATAAGCGGTACACTTACCTGGTGAGTAGATGTCGGACATCACATCAATGGCAGGCATAATCTAACTATCGCAGTGGCATTGGTTCACTGTGCGAAAACGAAGCCGGACTCAGGATACAGGACGAAGCTTATGAGGCGATTATAGAGCGATGGGGAACGGCCGAGAACGCCTTCGAGAACGCCTTTGAGGCTGAAGATATCCCGATTGTGGTCGCTTTGTACAAAGAGATGCTTCGCTATTACTGCGTGGTACCTTATTCGTTGCCCAGGTATAACATGGCTTGATCCCCACAGAAAACAAAATGCTAACAGCTTCAGGGTAACCAGTCGGGAGGTAAAACTCAAGGATGGTTCGGTAATTCCTAAAGGGGTGACTATGTACATGAATGCTGAAGGAGGGAATCACGGTTTGTCAACGGCTGAAACCCAAGGGTGTTAGCTAACGAGTCGCTGTTTAGATCCAGAGTTCTACGGGGAAGACGCGATGGACTTCAATCCCTACCGTTTCATGGACCTGAATTCCCATCTTTCAACCGTCACCCTTCCCCATTTCTCCTATGGAGCTGGATCGCGGATCTGCCCCGCATTGCAAATCTCAAATCGAATTCTATATGCGATGATCATCCGATTGCTGGTCCGCTTCCGGTTCGTGGCATCAGAAGAGTCTCCGCCAAACACGCACCCGACAAAGTACAATACATATCCCCAAGGAGCTGTGGCCAAGCTAGCTCCGTATAAGGCGTGGTGCAAGCCACGCCAGCCGCAGACGAGAACAGCCAAGCCTTCCCCAGTTCCAGATGACAATATCGCCAAATTTCCCGCCAAAGGTACGGTTCTAGTCACTGTCAATGGGATCGCCGAGGCTGCATGAGCCACAAATTCGATAGTATATCTGCAAGTGGGGCCTGCTGCAAAACAAGCCATGGAGGTTTGCAGTCCACGGTCTCGATATACAACACTGCATTCTCACTCTGTGAACAGCCACCAAATGCCTTCAAGGACCACAGAATGGATATTCTTGACATTACAGGAGTAGTGGGAAAGGCGTTCATGGCCGTTTACGTGTGTATATAGGAACAGAGATACTGCCACGTTGAAGTGAAAATCCATGGTCAAAGCAAGCATTCAATGCATTCTGCAAGCACTCAAGTGGAACATGGACCGGGATGGCATCGACTTGGCCGTACTGAGTTGGGTATGGTTCAAATCAATATATCTTGCATACACCCCGGCTTAATGCGTCCGTCCCCAGATGAGTTCGAGGCTTGAGGGATAGGCAATAGCGGTAGCAAAAAACTTGATTGCGATCTTGCAATTTCTAAAACTCCAACGTAAACGCTTCTTCTGGCTCTGACGGTCTACCCATTCGCACGTAGCCAACTTTCTGTCCGAGATCCATTACAATGTTGAATAGGGTAGCCGCTGTGCTCGTATCCTTCTCGGCGCGGCAGATTGCACTGGGGTAACCTTGCTCATCCGCGAAAAGCGGCTGGATGGAAGCAATGGAAGGCGTCTTGATCTGGTAGCTCAGCTCTTCTATCCTTTTCACACGTATTGAGCTGTCGGGAAGCCAATTTGTGTCGACGATACCCGGCTGATCCAGAAGAAGGTGGTTCGAATGCGAAATCTGCCCACGATCATTCATCGAGACGTCTCTGAACCCCAGATGCGTCCATTCAATGCTCTGGGCTCCCGTCTTGTCCGCAATGAGCGTGTGGCAGGAGCTGGCAATGCCGAACTTGGTCAATTTCGCCACCGCTTCCTCTCTCGACCATGACTCCAGTGCCATTCTCCAAGCCAAATGCGCAGGGAGCTTCGTTGGATCATTGCCCGCGACGCGAATCGCATTGACGCATAGCCCAACTCCGGCCGAGTTGATCCCAATCTTCCCAATCAAGCCGGCTTCTGTTAGCATCTTGATGTCGGGTTTGCTTGGCTGTTTGATGGTGACGAGGACCACATTCTTCTTCTGTGCCTCCATCCAGTCCCAGTTCTGACCCATGAAGCAAGTATCGGATGTCTTCCAAGCCAGGGTCGTGCAACCCTCGGTGAACAAGCCAAAGGTGATTTCAGTTCGAACGTTCAAAGCCACGATGTCGGCCAGCTGCACGCCGGCGCCAGCCGCGATGCCCGACATCTCTTCCAAGTACGCGGGCCATTTTCTCCGGATGGTTGCTTCGAATTCCGAGGCGGTTTTCAAAACATCTTCCCATTGCATCTGAGCTGTGGTCTGGAACAGTCCTGCGTAGAAGGAAATGGAGGACAGAATCTGCTCTTTGGCCGCTGTGCCATGGGCCAGACCGACCTCGTAAGGCGAGCCGCTACAAATGATTTCCCGAACCATTTCTAATAGATAAGAAGACGAATTGGCTTGAGCGATGGCCGTAAGTGTACGACAGTGTTGAACATAAGTGAACCTTATAAGGGATACATAGACGATCAGTTTTGACGAGCAGTGTAGCCTCCCGGACAGCAGCGCTCGAACTAGACCAGTTTTTGAGGTACCTCTAGCTCATGGCTGATCATGGCTGGCATGGGTACGTGGAAGAAACGTGATCGGAAATCGGCTATCTGTCGGTGGTGATTAGAGATATCAAGGCGATTCCCGCTCACCAACTCCGTTCGATCAGTACTTATCAGGCAAGAGAGGTCACCGACGCGAAACGATGAGGGCGATAACAATTCTTAAGAAGGTGGTTGATAGTCCCAAGATGGCTCTTTGATACGCCAGATACAGAAATTCAAGTCGAGCATGTTGATAGTGAAGGAATACGATGGGAGACCGGCAAACCGTATTTGCCCCGCGAAACGTGGCCCCGTGTCTCGCGCAACGCCGGAACCTAATAATGAGCCATCGGTTGGCGAGATCAAACCTTCGTCGGTGCTACAGAACTCTCTAAAAACACTTCGTGCGATAAGATAGACCAAACCTTGTGTCGAAGAGCATATATTCCAACATGGAAGCCCTGAAAGTCGACGTCTCCGAACCGAGTGCCCCAACGCTGAGTGCCCCGGACAAGACAGAACAGAATGGCCGCCGTTACCACCAACCTCCAGGCCTCCGAGCTCTACGGAACATCTCAGCTCATTGATGGTCAGTCCCCCCTACAGATGCAGCTGACTCGTACTGATTGTTGCGTTAGAGAGTGGCCATGGCGAACGAGGAGACATCATTCTCGTTCCGCACCCTACCAATGATCCCAGCGATCCCTTGTCCTGGTCATACAAGAAGAAAGGACTGACCACGGCCACTGTGACATTCTTCACCTTCTTTGCCGGCGCCGTCATCTCCGGACCCATCTCAGGATGGGTTGCAACTTCTGCGGAAACTGGAATCACGCTTACCGAGCTCAACTACGGCTACGCTATTTCGATCCTGTTTTTGGGTCTCGCCAATATCCCATGGACCATTATGGCGGTACGTATGGAGGCTTGCATGACAAGAAGTCTAAGAAGCTAATCAAGCCTCTCTTAGACTTACTACGGGCGCCGACCGGTGTACCTGGCCTGCGCCTTTGGCAGCGTGCTCTGTAGCATCTGGACGGCGGAATATCAGAATGTGCATAGTTACTATGCCAAGTCAGCCTTTCTCGGGATCTTCTGTGCCCCGTACGAGGGCATGGTCATGACAATTGTCGCCGATTTGTACTTCCTCCACGAAAGAGGACTGTACATGGCGCTGGTTTTGTACGTGCATGCCCACCTTCAACCACTCCGAGCGACTCATTAACATGGATGTAGCTTGCATGCCATCGTCGGCACTGATCTGGGCACCATTGCGAGCGCCTTCATTTCGGGAACCGGCGTCCTCAACTGGCGGTGGTGCGGCTATATTGCTGCGATTGCTTTTGCCGTCTCCTTCGTGCTGTTGTACTTTGGATTCGAGGAGACGCGTTTCTTCCGCATCGCACAATCCGCCACCGACTCGGCAGTTTCTAACACCGTGCCATCCACCACTGCCGCCGTGGCTCACCCCGACGAAAAAACTAAGTCTCTGGAAACGCCTTCTGACGTCGAGCAGGGCCAGTCGGTGCCCGTGGCGAAGACGTACAAGGAGAAGCTTGCTCTGTGGTCCGTTCCGCCACCGAGCGTGCAACTGACTACAATGGACGCTTTCAAAGAAATAATGACTCTCTTCTACTACCCAGCTGTTGTCTGGGCCGGCTGTATCTACGGCATCAATGTTGCGATCTACGCATGCGTGCTTTCCATGCTCCCCGCCGTCATCCAAGTGCCGCCATACAATTTTACCGCCGTTCAGATGGGCTTGACCAGGTTTGGCACCATTATCGGCACCCTCCTCGCCCTGGCTCTCTCCGGCCCTCTGAGTGACAAGGTCGCAAACGCAATGGCGAGACGTAACCATGGTATTCGCGAAGCCGAACATCGACTTCCACTCTTCCTCTTTGGCTTGATCGTCATGCCAGGTGCCTGCCTCATCTTTGGCCTTTGTGCTTCATATGTGAGTCCGAGTCAATAGGCACTCTGTCCCGTTCTAACGTGGAGACAAATAGGAAACCCACTGGTTTGGCGTGGTCTTCGGCGAGGGACTCAGTTCGTTTGCCTACGGATTTACCAGCGAGCTGGCCCTGAATTACGTCGTCGATTGCTATCGACCTGTCGCCATCGAGAGCATGGTCGGTGTTGTCGTGATTCGCAATTTCTTTGGGTCAGTCAACTTACCCCTGCTCCGATCTCGAATCATCCTTGGGATACTAACAACCTTTGTGCCAGATTCGCTCTCACATTCGCCATTTCTCCATGGCTGGCCGCGAACGGAGTGCGCAATGTCTCGATTGCACTGGCGGTCATCGCTTTTGGGATGTATTGTCTCACGTTCCCAATGTACTTCTACGGCAAGCGCATGCGCATTTGGACGAGTACTCGATACCCTCTGGCTGGGAGGAAAATTTTGTAGCGGAACGGACTCTACCAATAGCTGGGTATTAGATTTTATTGGGAGGTCCAATCGCTGACTCAATCCGGAGAGCATGATTGATTCAGAGGGATATACGCAGCATAGTTACGAAGGCCTGTGGTAATATTACGAGTGGGTCCTGAACACCCACACGGCCTTATCGTTAATGCATGAAATTGAGGTTCTAACCAATTACTGTAAACTATCCTGGCTTGAGGCATTGGCAGCGCCTTACTAGACCCTCGGATAACCCTCCCAGGCATAACTCTCTCTTATCGGTGCCTGTGGAAACTCTTCCACTTGACACTTCAATCACTCAGTTTCACACACTTAGCTACATCCCATGCTCTCGCGCGTGCTGCATTACTCTCTTCGTGAGCCGAGTAAGATGTTTCTGCTGAGCTAAAAACAACGACATGTGCATTTGTCCATATCACCACAGCTGAAATGCATTTCGTCTCAGCACGAACCGGGCACGATGACTTCCAGCAGCGACAAGTCTATGCTTGAAAATGCACTGTCCAATCTCCCTTCGTGCGTACAGTGCCGCGCTCGCCGTGTCGGTTGTGATTCGGGATTGCCGAAATGTCTGTGCGGTCAAGTCAGTTCGTCCACTGTGACACCGTTGCTAACTTGTCGTAGGCCGGCCGTGCACCATCCGAGATACAGGTAATACCCTCGGTAGAGCTCGGTGTGAGGATTCTGATCCAAGACAGATTGCGAAATATATGACCATATATTACAGCGAACGGTCACTAGAGCGTATGTCGAACCTCGGGGGACATTGGAATGCAACAGACACTGATCTCCTATGATAGCTACATCCAGAGTTTGCATCATCGATTGATGGAGCTGGATCGCCCTTCTCTTTCAGCTACGCAAGAGGGATTCACCACGTTGTCAGAAAGCCTGCCAGCCGAAAACACAAGCCCTGGATCGCCCCCTGCTGGAATAGTCGATTCCGAAGATATTACCGCCTGCGGTCAAAGCACAACGCCGGTAGCTCGTTGGGGTCCATCCAGCGCTATTTCCCATTTCAAACTTGTCATGGAGCTAGTCGGGGCTCCATCGCATCCTTCTCTTGAAAGGCCGCCGTCTCAGACCATGACTTCTCTAGTCGACGAGTGGTTCCAGGGCTTGCCAAAGGAATCAGGCATGCAACCCAGCTTTTCTCTGCCGCCTCTGTCGGTTGCACAACAGCTTTGCAGCCATTATATCACGTCCATTGAGACCTTCACGCCGATCATTGGGAAAGAGAATCTGGAACGAGATGTCGACGAGTACTACTCGCTTCGAGACAACGGGGTAGTGGAATCCGCCAATAATCTCATTCTCCAAACCCGGGTAATCGCCGTTCTCGCCATCGCCCTGCAGCTGTGGTCATTCTCTCATCGGCGAGGAAGACGCGCGTTGGACGAGCAACAACACAACTACCGGATGACTGCCAGATCATTGTTCCGAGCCGCGACCTCGAACCTGAGGATGGTGCTTGAGCCTCCTGTTAATACCGGGCCTGTGCTGCGTTCCTCCTTCGGCGTGCAGAGTCAAAATCATGAGATTAAAGAAGACAACGTGATCGACCAACTACAAACGATACTACTGCTAACAACGTATCTGATGGTCGATCCCACTCGAGGGAATGTATGGCAGCTCCTTGGCTTTGCCGACCGACTTTGGCGAAGCACATGCAGTGCGCATACATTGTCTCACATGTCCGAAGGACGTCGTACTCGAGCCACAATGCTCCGCGCCTGCTTCTTGCAGCATGAAAGGATGATTGGCACGGCATTTGGACGACCGATCGACGAGTATAGAAATGAAGAGGAAGAGAGCAAGAGCAACGAGCAGCTCTCGCTTTCCAGCCTCTGGTCCTCGATCTGGAGACTGAAGGCAGAAATCCATGCCCTCTTCCTACGCGACCACAATTCTAGATCCAGGACTGAGGCTGCGCTTTGGGAAACCGACCTCCTGAAAGAATATCAGGCCGACGTAGCCACTTGGCTGGACCGGTGGAAAGCGGCGTCACAAAACGCACTTGTCTCGAGCCGCACATCAACCATGGCTTCTCTGCTCTACCTCTGTGGCCTTGTGCAGGCGAATGAGGCGTTGCACACCACGTTCTGCTTCGTTCTGCGAGAGAGGCAAAAAAGAAGAGAGGCAACTCGGTCGGACAGTTCTTCTGGTTGCTGTTACGACGCTCAATTCATGGCACTGGGCCAATCTTTCCTGGTCGCCCTGTTGGACAGCTACGTCCGTCTTGGCGATGAAGCTGACAAGATAATACAAGGAGGCAATGAGGCTACAGGGACTGGGATCTTGACGTATCCCTTCCAATGGCTTAGGGGATTGGAAGTGATTCGTGCCGCTGCAACCGTCATCTTCTTCAGACACACCGCTGACGACCGAACTTTGTTTGCCCACGAGGCTGTCACCATCTTGAAGCTCTTGCAGGATCGGTCTGATGGTGTTGTTGACGTATCTGTCGTCATCAAAGAGCTACTCGATCTCCTTGTCACTTGACGGTGACGGGAGGATGTATATCTCGACGAGCGACAGCCCAGGGCGTCAAGGGTCCATTTGCTCGGGCAGATATTTCCACAGGGTACCAGCACTGTTACGCCACGCCTCCATAAAAGCGACTCTGTCTACATAATCTTGTGTATCCCCCCGGTCAACCTTTCGTAAATCACCTGTTTCCTAAAGCCCTAAAACACAAGACCACCAACCATACATCCCTCGGATGAGCAGCGTCAAACCCTTCATCCTCCTTTGGACCCATAGGCCCTTCAGTCATACTTCATCCGGCCTTACCTGGCTCTGGTCCTGGTTCTGCCCCTCTAGGATAGATGGAGATTTCCTGCAGTATTCGCACGGGACACCCGCCACCCAGTGCTTGGCTTGGAATCTATTGTTTGAGGGTGTCAGACTCTTTGACAGAGAAGTCGGCGAAGATGTGTTTCTCCAAATCGTCTGCAGTGAAGCCAAGTCTGGCCGCCCGTCGACGGAAGTATATTCGCTTGCCCCACTTCCATCCCTCGACGCCGAGGAAGAAGAGGAGGGCTTCCACGAAGACGATGCCCCATTCCCAAGAAATGCCCGTATGTTTAAACACGCTGTGGTTGATCACCTGAACGAATGTTAGCAGTGGATACGAAAGCAAGCCATGAGGGGCGAGGAGAGAAAGCCGCGCGCGCGCTTACAGGAATGTATATGGTGGGAAATATGGTGACGAAGCCCGCGATGATGGACCAGAACAGGAACTTGTTCCGCCAAACGTCGTACATCCATTGGGTGAAGTATTTCTTGCTGTCGGGCTGCATGCGGAAAAAGCTCTTTCGCATGTTGACCATCTCCCACGCGAGGAACAGGGCGAACCACGTCAGGCTGACAAAGGTCGTGGCTCGCGCCCGGAAGACCGTGTCGCACTGTTGGGAGTAGCTCTCGTTGCAGTTGATCCCGAGATCTCCATTGCCGAATCCGTACACCACCAGGAGGAAGGAGGACAGGCACAGAGCGGCCATCCATACCCCGTAGGCCAGCATGTCGAAGCAGACTTCCCACGTAAAGACACCGGCTTTCAGCGAAATTGGTGGTCGCTCCAGGATATCGGGCGCGGCAATCTCGAGCCCGAGGCCCATGTCGGGGAGGCCGGACGTGATCATGATCACCCACATGATCTGGACGGGCGCCAGGGGGAAAACTGACAGGCCAGTGCTGTCCTTAAACGCAAGGCCGATGAGGAGGGTGCCCGCCTGTGCGATGTTCTCCGCCAGAAGGTGAAGGATGAACTTCTGGATGTTGTCGAACATGCGCCGACCCTCTTCGATGGCGTTGAGGATCGAAGCGAAGTTGTCGTCAGTCAGGACAATGTCGGAAGCTTCCTTGGCGACATCAGATCCTCCCTGTCCCATAGCAATGCCGACGTCGGCGATCTTCAGCGATGGCGAGTCATTCACGCCATCACCAGTCTGCTAGCATCAGCACCTGCTTCGGTCACAAAATATCAAGGGGCGGGGCACGACTCACCATGGCCATAAAGGCGTCTCGCCGCCGGAGCGCTTCGATCATTCGAACCTTCGTGTTGGGAGCACATCGAGCGACAACGAGCGGTAGAGCTGGAAGTCTGTCGAGCTCCTCGTCACTGAGCCGATCAAACTCCTTCGCAGTCATGACCATACTTTGGGCGGCTTCATGCGAGAGGTGGGACATATCGGATGGAAGGATGCCCACTTGTATGGCAATGGCGCGGGCGGTGCCGGGGTGATCGCCGGTCAGCATGTGTACTTTGATTCCAGCGCGGTGACAACTCTTGACCGCAGGGGCAGATTCTGGTCTTGGAGGGTCGTAGAGCCCGATGAGACCACGGAATATCAAGTCGCGTTCAACTTCCTCTCGAGGGGGAGGGCCATCTCGACTTGCCCGGCGGCCGTGTCGGGGGTTGTAAGAACGGCTCGCAAGGGCAAGGACACGAAGCCCTTGACCTGCCAGAGCCTCCATGTTCTCCAGAATCTTTTCCTTCATTTGGTCCGTGAGCTCGACTTCCTCTGGCCCATCCCATTTGGTGCGGGTGCAAGAGTCAAGAATTCGCTCAACTGCGCCTTTGGTGTAGACCATCTGCTCCTTCGTATCCAGATCCTCGAAGATGGTGGACATCTTTTTGACATCCGAGTCGAATGGATATTCACTGACCTGCTTAACCTTGGGGCTCTTCTCGTCCAGGAACTTTTGTCTGCTGTAGTCGAATCGGCAAGCGAAGACCTGGATGGCAATCTCTGTTGGGTCTCCAATGGCCACCCAAGCGCCCTCTTTGTTAGGATGAACTCGAGCAAGATTGCACAGCGACGCAATCAAGAGGAAGTCTCTCAGCTCTGGATTCTCTTCCAAAGCATCCGAGTATTCAACTTCTTCGCCATCATCGGCGGCTTTCTCACCCTGCCGTGAGGGCGGAGCGTCCGTGTACGACAAAGCCCCGGAGGTGGGATTGAAAGGCTCGCCTGAGCTGCCAATGCTGTACGTGCCCCGAGTAGGAATCCAGCACTTTTTGGCCACCATTTTTCCTTGGGTCAGTGTTCCGGTCTTGTCGGAGCAGATGTCCGTAACAGCACCGAGTGCTTCCAGCGACTTAATGTTTCGAACGATGACGTTCCTGGATACCATCCTCTTGGTTGCAACAGCCATCGTAATGGTCAGAACAACGATAAGGGAAGCAGGAATCATGGAGAGGCCTGTCGCAACAGCGTAGATAATCACCTCGGATCTGTCGGAGAATTCGTTTGCGGCGAGGACGATAATGGCGCAGACGACGGCGATTCCGAAGAGCAGCATGGCGAGACGAGAGAGTTTCTTCTGAAGCGGCGTCCCTACGTTGACCCCCAGGAAGCGACCAACAGCGTCGGTGAATGTGAGCGTCCAGGACTCGGCGTGGCGCAAGGGATGTGCGGTCCCGTCTGGTCGTCGCTTGACCTGGCGCACCTTGGAGCTCTCTTGTCGAAGCGCAGTGGCGATTGATCCAATTTCCTATACATAACTCAGCGCATTTTCCGGAAGGGATTGTGCAATAGAGCCGCATCTAGGCGCTGGAAGTGGTACTTACAGTGTGCATACCGGTTGAGAACACTATCGCTCTGGCTCGACCCTTGGTCACCGTGGACGACCCGTATGCGACATTCAGCCGATCTCCTGGACCAGTGTCTTCCTCAAATACGGCTTCTTCGTCCTTGGCAACGGGCAACGACTCGCCGGTGAGGAGGGCTTCGTCGGTCTCAAAGTTGATGGATTCGAGCAGTCTGCGGTTTGTCAATGAACTGAAACTCATCAAGAGATCCGATCAGTATTTTAGCTTACCTGACGTCCGCGGGAACAGTGTCTCCCACCTTAAGCTCAATGAGGTCTCCCACAGCGAGCTCTGTAGCAGGAATGGTGGAATTGGTGCCATCTCGAATGACATTTGCAGTGGGAGAAGAAAGTGACCGCAGCGACTCCGTGGTCTTCTCGGCCTGGAACTCTTGGAAGAATCCCACGACAATGTTGAGGATGATCACTGCCGTGACCACGCCGCCCTCGATCCAGGACTTGATCCCGAACGAGACCGCCATGGCCATGATCAGGACCAGCATCATTGCGTTGGCAACCTGGCGGATGAGGATCTTCAGAGGCCGTACTCCTCCACCGCCCTCCAATTCGTTGCGGCCATACTGTTCGAGCCTCTGGCGCGCATCCGCTGATGACAGGCCATTCTGAGCGTCGGTGTCCAGTTGTTGCACCAGATCATCCCTATCAAGAGCGTGTGCAGGCTTCGTCAGCGGCTTGTTGCTCTGGCCTGAGACGTGTTCCTCCATGGCTGCCTCCTAACGAGTAATTGATGTCGCTGACGAACTTGACTTGAGGTTGAGAAGAAAACACAGGGACGCTCACAAAGATAATATTGTCCAAAACCACGCTTGGCATCAGAGCAGCGTTGATTGTGGGCCATCATTCGCGACGTAATCGTTCCAACCCATTGGCCCTGCTCCCCTGTTACAGGTGGCGGAAAGCCTCGTCGACGGAACGCAAGATGTGTAACAGGATCTTAACCGCTTAGCAGGAATGACAATTGGACAACGATTGCCCTCAGTGCATAAGGAAGTTCTCGGCGGGTTGCAAGCGTGTGCAGTTCCGACATCATCAGAGAGCCACCTGGGGGGTGCTACATGCGTGGTCAGAGATTGGCTCGCGAACTGGACTGGTCCGTGAGGAAGTGGCCCCTCGGGGGGCAACTAGCCCACGGCCAAGTCTGGAGCCAAGGGCCAAGGAAGGCGGAAGACAAAAAGGCCAAGCTTCGACCTCGCGCCGTATAAGCGGACGGTTTTGATTGGATCCTCGCTCCCGCTGTGGTGTGCCGTCCTTCCGATGCCGATTTTCCACCCTCAGAATGGATCGCCTGGGAATGACATGTGTTGTGTGAACTTGGATCAACAGCGCTCTCTGTGCAGAAAGGAGCGTGTCCCAAGGGCCAGCGATCTTCGTCTTAGACCCCTGCTGAGCTCCCGCAAGATCCCAATGGGGAGCTTGACAAGGCCGCACACAGTACGAGTACGTATGTCATGTCCAGCCCTCTTATCAAGCCTGATACGGCTGCGGCGCCGAGCAGGAGCCAAGCATTGACGGTTTTGCAGGAGTGGGGTGAGTTCTGCGGTTCTCAAATGCCAAGCAAGCTTCGAGCCAGGCCTCTAGGAATGAGGGCATGCTTCCGTGGATGATGGGATGCCTGTACCCAGTATGTAGCGAGCAGTAAAATCCCGGTCACAGCATTTCTGGGCACTCTCCACAGGGTGCTGTTGTCAGAAGACTTTGCAGTGATCTCTCTCGTGATCATACGCACTTTTGGTCCCTCTCCAACAGCACTCGGGTCTGTCGGGTAAGCGGTCATTTATATACCATGTCTCACCGCTCTCTTTTGAGGGCCGATACAGTAATCTATCTCCCGAGCTGCCAGAGTAAATGTACTTGCCGGAAACCGACACGTCCCTCTTGGCAAGAGAACTTGCGGGTTCCGAGGACGGGAATGCAGAGGAGGAAAAGCATCATGATGTGGTACCTTACATGATGATTGGCGCAGTTGTGGTCGTCGTCGTGGTCCTATACAACTTGTTCGTTGCTCCATCATAGCCAGTTGACCAAATCCTAACATGTAGCATTAGGTTCAGACGTTATTTCCGCGCAAGAATGTCGCAGGCGAACAGATCGACCGAAGGACGCCAACGCAGTAATCAAAGAGCCAGCGAAGCGTCGGTTTACCCAGACTCCTCTGAAGAACAACCCCTTCCCATGGTCCGCCGGCGGAAAGCACAGTCGGTCAGAAACCTCAGTGCGAAGGAAATTGATGAGATCGCGCCTAAGAGACGCTATGCCGATGGTGACACTAGGAAAGTCCTCGAATGCCCATTATCGAACAGCCCCATCCAACCACCGTGTACTGCAGTCCTCGCGCCCGAAAAGCAAAATGCTCACAAGATGTCACCGACCAATGATTGCGTCGAAAGTATCGAAGATTCGACCGCACGCAACTCTGCCGTTCAAGGAGAGTTGCTGGATCTGGTCTCCGATTGCAGCATCTGTTTGGAATCCTTCCAGCCTGATGACTTTGTCCGCGAAACCCCATGTGGGCACGTTTTCCACGCTGGATGCTTGGAGTGGTGGCTGGGAAAATACCATGCTCGGTGCCCACTGGATCAAATGGACCTGAAGGGGGGGTCGAAGCGTCTGATCGCCATGACTGAATCAAAACAGTGCACACGCAGAGGGTTATCACTTTGTTAACGCTGCAAAAAGAAAAAGAGGGTTTCCTCGCCTCGCTTTGCGACTGCTCCTCTCGTGGACAGAAGGTCAACTCAGACGAATCACGTTTGTAACCTGCTTGCCTCACCATTTCTTTCGGTGCCATCGTGCAGGACGCCTGTGTGAGGAATCGCAGACGAGGAGACGAGAGCTCGGGAAAATAGCGCAGCGCGTCTTCGCACAGAGATGATGCCGTGGTTGAATTTGCGGTCAATCTCGCAAATTTCACGAGGTCGTTCACGCCGAGAGGATTGGCGCGTCAAACAGCAAAGTGAGGAGGCGCATGAGGCTAGACCGAAAATGATGTTGCTCATTACGAAACCAATCTCAACTTCTTCGACTGCACTGCAGATACAGTCTTTCGTCAACTCCAAAATCCAAGAACGTGCCCTGCCATCCCTTCGGACCTAAGAGGATGGCTATATGCGGCTATCTTTTGGGTACAGCTCATAGCAAAGTGGTGTCTGGCTGGCGGTTTGATCTTTGAAGACGATGAGACCCGTGGAGCGCCATGGTTCTGTATCAGCTTTTCCATCGTGCTGCATTCGTTGTAACAGCCTTCATACATCTTTACTTCAATGACCTGATCAAGGCGGCCATCGTGGTGGCGGCAATGTGTCTGTCAGACTCAAAACGTCCTGTGCTGCAGAGCATTTTACGGTTGCATTCAGTGGTGCTTGTCTGTTTCATGTTGGCATTCTGCTTCAATGTCGTCTCGGCGCACCCTGATCAAACAGCCCTAGATTGTCATGACGTGTTGAATGTGAGTGGCCTCCCGTTCAACTCGACGCATGAGCATTAATGCGGATTCGCCGGGGAACAGTTCGACGATATCGAAACGCCTGAGGGGTTTGGCCGGATCGCGGCTGGATACCACGGCCTCACATTCAACAACTTCTACGCCTTCAAGCCGACGCACCCGGATCTGGAAGGCATCATTTCAGCCGATGACTTGAATTGCGCAGTTTCAAAGCCGAATTCGCTGTACGGGTCGAAAGTCACGGCCGAGTGCCCGTCCATCCAAGCATACGATCCGTCACATACATTCACGGTACATTCCCTAAAAATCAAGCCACTGGATCTCCCTGTCGGTTTCGTTACCTTGAAACTCCGCGGCTACCTCCCAGAAAGATCTGCGAGTCCGCTCGCATGGAGTGTCGACTTTCCTGCCGGCTTCCACGACACCCTCCACGTGCGACTGGAAGAGTTCAGTAGGATGCAATGGAAAGGGCTGGCAAGGTTTGAAGTGCAGGCGAATTTCCACTTCAACGACGTGGAAATGGACGACTGGGAATTCTGCATTGATGACCTCGAAGTCGAGGTCCAGTGAGATTCATGAGGAGCCATTCACTTGTACCCAGTATGGTTTCTACCAACATCGTTACCATCACGATCTACATGTCTCTTACCATTGGTTCCTTGCGGTGCCAGAATGAGCAGAGTTTAGCACAGCCTCCCAGTTATGAGTAGCCCTTGACGTGCCAAAGTTCCCCCATAAGCGTTCTTGATTCCGGAACAACAAGTCTAACACGCTGTTATCAATTCCTCTTTTTATAATAGTAGCTTATCCTCGTGAACGGAGTGTCTTTAGTCGAAAACAGGGGTATGTACCTCGTACTCTTCACTTAATTGTCACACGCCATCGCAACAAGTCAGGCACCACGCCAGCCTGGTTGGGCCGGAGATGGTATCCGGCAGCGACTAAGCTGCTTCCGCAACAGTCAATGACGTAGTCAGAGCTTCCCGCAGTCTCGAGCCTCTGAGAAAATTCGAGATCAGAGCCGAAAAGCTACAAGATCAACATGCGTCTCATTGTCACCACCGGCCGACCCCATAGTGACGTATGGGCGGGCGTGCCCCGTTTGCAATGCAAGCGCACACATAATGTCCAGGCCAGCTTCCTCCAGAGGGAGGCTCTTTCATTGCAGAAACAAGTACCAAGTCCCTCCGTGATTGACGAACAGAACAAATTCAACACAATAATTACCTGAACATTCGACAAACCACAGATAAACAAACCTCGTACTCGCACAACACCACCATGTCCGACCAGACCTTCCACGTCACCGGCGAGGATGTGCGCAAAATCGAGTCTAAGGAGTCCAAATTCCACGGCGGCCAAGTCCCAAAGGACTCTGACTCTGCGGCCCTGAAGGTGAGTTAACCGTTCAACACGACACTCGAGCTTTCCTTTCCGAGACTCATGCTGACATTTCATCCCCTGAAGCAACTTCTCGCCGAACAAGAGAATAAGCAAGAAACCATCGACCGCGTCAAGGCAAACCTCCCTCTCCCCGACCAACCCGTCGGCGGCGCCAGTGCAGATCTACAGTCTGCTGATGGCCGCACCGTGAATGTCGGTAGTGGAGGCGTCAATGTCAAGATGGGGACACAATCTTCCGAGGGATTGAGGGAGCCTGCCACCGCTGATAGCAGTGTAAGAGTCGATGGGGAGGAGTTCAAGAAGGCCACAGCACCATAGAGGCTCCCCGGGTGATTGAACGTGAAAATGCGTCAGAGAGGAGAAAATGACATGTCTGGCAGGGGGACGGCATACAGGGTTATCCCCGTGAAGGGAAGTCGGTTCTCCGACTACGAACAAAATATTCATGTGTAGAAACAAGGAGCTTAGTCTGCCTACGGTTTTCGAGGTAGAGAATATCACTGAAAGACGAGTAGGCGTACACTCCTATCTCGCCTCAATCAGGTCAAGAGAGCTCAAGATCATCCATGGCTCAAAGCTCAATATGCCATCCGTAGCTTTTGGTCCTTCGTTTTCCTCTCACATTCGTTGTTGCGGTCGTTGTCTCATCTATGGTGTCAGCCCAGCATCTCGTCGGCAGCGTCACTGCGCCGAGTGTCTCCAGTGGAGTCGCTCCTCTCGGACGCGCGTGCCGGCCCTCAGGTCGTGGGTTGATTTGGGTATACGCTCATCATTCAGACACCACTCTTCGCAGAGCAGGGCAACTTGCAGCAGTTGCAACATACGCACAGCAAGCATGATGTTATGATGTGGTGGGACAGTCCCAATATCGAGGCAGTCTCACTCTTTTAACTCTTTCCTCCTACTCTTTCTTGGGAATCAACCCCCTCAAACTCAAATCATACACCACGTCCTCGACCTTCTTGACATTGTACTTCAAGGCGTCGTTCCTGCGCCTCAAGATATCGTTCTTCAGATTCAGCAGCTGGAACCCGGCGTGGACATCCTTGATGAACTTGGAGATCTGGAGCGGGCGGGCGTAGTCGCCCAGTGTGACTGCGTTGGGAGCTAGGCGGGAGAGTTCTTCGATCGTGTACGTCAATGCAAGGAGGTAATCTTCAATGGTGATGTGGAAGGTATCTTCGTCTTTGACATTGACGGGGACTGTGGAACGAGAGGTTAGCATCGGCGTCAGCATCAGCGCGTCGTTGGCACATTGGCCTTTGGCCACAGACATGCACCTATGCATACAGAGCGTAGGGTAGCAGGACACACGGAGCCGGAAATCAGTCACTGAGCACGAACCGTTCAACCGTTGGCCAACCTCGTCCAGAGTGATCAGGTTGCCGCCCTTTAGCCAATCATGCAGCTGGAGGTTGCTGACCACGTTCTGCATGTCTCTCTGCCAAATATTGTTCCACTTGTAGAAGGGGTACTTTGAGGCCGCCTGGGCGAGCGTCTTCACCGTGGCGGCCTGCTCGGCGAGCGAGTCCGCACATGGCGCGAGAACCGCGGCCTCAAGCTCGGCGGTGGGCGTGTTGTGGACGCGGGAGAGGATGGACTGCGTGACGCGGCCTTGCTTGGAGAGCGTTTCGACGATGGCCCTCAGCTCGTCCTTGATTTCTGTCTCTTGGTCGATTTTGGCTTGTAGCGAACGGAAAATTGCGGGGTCGACATTGGGAGAGGACGTGGCCGTGGCGTTCGTCATGGCGGTGTCGCCAGACATGGTGTTTGGTCGAACGAGCTCAGATATCTCTACACATGGTAGGCAGGGTAAGGTAGTTTCAAGGATTATCCTGAGCGGCAGCTTCGTAAATATCGTTGCGTGTGCCGATGCTGCGCAAGAAGGGTCGCAAAGCTTGGGACGGGAAACAGAGGAAATTTACTCCGTAATTCCTGGGTACGATTTGCACATTTCTCTCAACAAGTCTCCCAGCGAAGAGAAGTTATATTCTATCAGGCACGGTGCAATTGTTCACTGCTTAGGATCTGTAACTGTGCCTGTGTCTGCCTGGAACGACTGCCGGTCCTTGGATAGCAGTTTCGGCCCAGGTTTCCCACGCAATTTCTGGCGCGCATTCGAGATTTACGAGTACGTGGAATCGAAAAATTAGTCGGAGTCTCGAAATTTGGCAGATTGATATTTCAGACAGCTCTTCTCCAAAGCTTTGCTCAAGGCAAAGAATTGATGAAAAAGGTGGTTCGCGTCACAAGGCGGCAGTGTAAGGCCTCGGACACGGTGCAAGAGCCTTCTGTGCAAGCACAGGAAGACTCAAGCGAGGTACAAAAATAGGATTAATCAATGTATTGTGACCGTAGTCACATTTCAGAGATTAAACTGAAAAGAACAGATACTACACTTGATCTAAGCCAACTGTTCAAACAATTAGCATCAAGCGTTCATGGAAAGGCGACTGTTGGGGGTGGGACGTACAAGGCAAAGAGAGCTGGAGGTTTCGAAGGGAGGACGAGGGGAGAAGAGATACTTATAGTCGTGCGAGAGCGTCCGCGCAGAATTGCTTGGCAGGAAAGTCTTGGCGGTCATCAAACATTTTCGGACCGAAATATTTTGATTGGCTGGAAAGTCCCCAGCTGGATGTCATCGATTGGCAAAGAATTGTGGGTGCCGCATCAAGCGGTGAATGGAAAGTGATCCAACTGAAAGTGAGAGCAGGGTGAGAGCCCAACAACGAGCAATCTGGAGTGAAAGGAACTTCGAGCAGCACACCCGTGAGAGTTTGATTAGAGTCTGCATACAGAGATATCTCGATCATAGACCTTAGGCATGCTCAACGCCCGACTCGCGGCTTCATTAACTTCGAGTCCTCGTTTCTCAAGGCCGTCGTCCCCTTCACAGAACATATGGGCAAGCTTCTACAGTGTGGTACCTCTCTCGCATAACTTTTGCTCCGCCTTCGCCGCCGCTTGCTTCATCATGTGAAAAAGTCTGCCCCAGTCAACGGCTGCTTGTGCCGTCCTTTGCAGGCTCCGACTCTTGCCAGCGCCTCCTCACAGTCTCCACAAGATCTGCAACTGCCTGAGAAAGACCGATACTGGTACGAGTACGCGAGTTCAGCCCTGACCAACCTGCACCCTCATCGCGTAGCCCTCGGAGCTGTACTTGTCCCCTATCAGCTATCAAAGGCTGCCCAGATTCTTGTGCACTTGGAATCGGTGTTCGAGTCAAAATATCCTTGATGCCAAAGACTTGTCCGTTGCTCATCTTGGAGCCGTCGATCCTTTCAAACCACCTTTTTTCTCTCTCAACTACTTTTCGCCTGTATTTCGCGCCAAGCAGACACGCAGTCCATCGTACCAGATACAATGATCACAGAGCTTGATTAAGCCACTCCAGCCAACGCTGTTGCCCCTGCTATCCACCAGCTGCTTGTCCAGCCTCCACGGATTCGAACCTGCATTGCTGGTCGCGAGAAGGACGGTTCCTATAAAGATAAAGGCATCCTGCTAAGTCTTCAGATTCCTGGAGACGTCTCTAACGCTGATCGTGCAGAGGAGAGCATTGAGCAGCGACTGCTGCTCCGAGATCATAACCCAATGTAGTTTCCACGTAAACAAGGATTTGCTTGACCGGGTTGTGTTTGGCCAACCGGGCTTGCCGACTGAGCGCGTAGGCGAATGTCAGCATCTTGCGGACATCTGTCGGACGCTTCCTGGTGAAAATCAGGACCTCGGACTTGTAAAAGACGATACCTGCAAGCAAGCGGATGATTGCGCAGTTGAGTGATCTCGAAAAGGCGAGTTTCTCGAGTCCCGAAGGAAACTTGGAGATATGCCCACACAGATCAGGTGGGAAGGGATGTTTCGGATACACTGACGGACCTGTGTTGACTTCATGTGCCGCTTGGGTGAGATCCCACATGATGAAATGTTCAAGTATTCGTTCTCGAAGATACCCCTCAAAACTGAGGAGGGACAGCACTCCGCCGCTAAACAAAACAAAACACTTCAGGCCGTTGACGTGATTATTCGCCGCCTTCATATCGCCCTGGAGAATGCTCATTGAGACTAGGGTTCCGATGGCCATGAGGACGCCACCGCCAGTGTAGTCGTCCTCGGCGAACAGGCGCGGCCTCACCTCGGTGGTCGTCCGTCTATGATAATCCAGGGATCAGAGAGCCAAGGCGTGCGACCCTGGCGTACCCCGTCGCTGAAGTTCCAGACACAAAGCAATAGTGGCGGTAAACCGGAGAACAGCCTGTACGAGGCGGGGAAACAGCATCTGCAGACATTTCGCAGCTTCCGTCTGAGTGCCCTGCTGGATTGACACCGACCGAGCATCCACCTGGGTGTCTGTGTGTGTGAACCGGTCAGGTCAGTCTTGAAACACGTTCCGCCAATGAAGCTGAGTAGGCGAAACACACAATATGGCATCGCGACCTGCACTGATTCGGTCTTGCCGATCGGGTAGGGATTCAGGTCCACAGCGGCAGGCGTAGGTCTCCCTGGTCTCCCCAGTCCAGGTTGCACTGGTAGTATTCCGCGATCCTGGTAGGAAACAGCCGTGGCAGACGTCGGTGTTGGTGGAGGCTTATGATATCGATCGACGGGTGCCCGTGGGCTGGTAAACTCGCTGGTCGGCGCCTCGCCGTTGTGACCGTGCCTGACGGTGCGAGCTTCTTCTTCCCCCGCCATAGTCGAATCGACCCTGTCGCCTTGGCCACTGATTTAGAGCGATCCTCCGCTCTCGAGCTGTGAGAGACAATCGCGGCATGGGCCCTCGCCTTTGCGCTGGAAAGCTCTTTCTCCTTCCGCAATTGGTTAGGCACCACCGCGGTGAAATGTATCCGCGCAGTTGCTCGCGAAGCAATAGGCACGACTTTCAGACCGCTCCAAGACTTGGAGCGTCGTCACCGTCCCATTTACAGTCAGCCTCGACATGTTGAACATTTCCGCCTAGCATTGGCATCATGCGCTCGGCCCCAGGAGAGGAAGGACACGATAAGCGCATAAGGGCGCAAGTGGACATTGGGATATTCGAATACAAGGTTGCCATCTCCCTGCCCGGCTACGTTAGCTTGTTTGGGCAACCCCGCTCCTGAGGGTTACTCGAAGTAGCAGGGTCCATCGAATCGACTAAGTGTGCAGGCGCTTCAACGTCGTCCGCATCAACAGGGCAAGAATGCTAGACCTTTAACACCACCGAGAGGGTGGGAGGCGAAAGGTAGGGATGCTAGGAGTCGACATTCGCCACTTTCGGTCTACCACGCCAGACCGACTGAGCCGCTTCGATGTATTATGTGCTCGACGCCAAGACGAGGAAAGTGGTCTGTCCGTGGAAGGCGAGCCAAGGCCACGCGATCGTTGATATAATATCAGGGGCACAAGGAACGGAGGCAGAAGAGAATGCCGGGTTTTACTGGACCGTCTATCTGGATATCGTCTAGAGGGACTGAAGAGACGTGATGTTCTGTACATTTCGCTGTTGCTGCTCGCTTGCTAATGGGATGAAAGCACGAAAGATAAAATCAACAACGGCTGACTGTGTAGGACGCCGCTAGTAATAGTTGTCTCGCTGCGCCTTCTCGGCAAGCAGCAGACGTTTCTGCGCCTGTTCACCTTCAGCCTCAACCATCCACCGTTCCACGCCGTCCACTCCGTCGGCCTTCTTGAACCAGTATCGGGTTGTCCCGTGGTCGATCTCGTCTTGCATCTCCGTCAAGGTCCGTCCCTTGAAACCCTCAATGAACCGACTCGAGCACATAAGCAACCACGTATTGACCAACGTGTCGGGTTTCCTCGGCATCTTGGGGTTACTGTGATGCCAGAAAGCGAGTGTAACGAGACCGACCAACATCAAGCACAGAATTGCCAAGCTCGCGGCAGAGCTGATGAAAGACAGATCCTTCATTTGCCCGTAATTGTACGGCACTCCTGCAATGAAGATGAGCAGGAAGTAGGAAAGGACCGTGATCAGCGTGACGAAAGCATGGTACCAATTTCCGTGCCACAGGGCCTTGAAGAGCGCTGTAAACGGCACGCCGTGCAGGTACATAGTGAACAAGTGGCGGCTCTCCGAGGTGCTCTTCTTCAGTCGGCGGTAGGGCGCCATGATCCGTACCGACAACTCGACATTTTCCCAGAAAGGAATGAGAAGGAATGACGTGATTGAGGTCATGAAAAATCGTGGGCCAAACTTGGTTCCATCCAGGAACTTCCATTTGACGGCGGTGTTGTGCTTCTGGCCATCTGCACCAAGAAGGTTCACTTGGTACACATCGTTGCCGGCAAGGACGAAGGACAGAATGACCCCAAACAGGGCAAGATGGAGGAAGACGATCAGAGCGACATGGAACTGCTTCCAAGGAACACGGGACATCAAGGAAGGAGGGGTCTCGACAATGTCGGCCACATCTGTGAGATCTCGATCACTGCTCGGCGTTGGTTCACTGCCACCAGCTGGTACGTCATGGTTCGACTCCTCTCTCGATCCAGCTCCCATGGCGATGCCAACGACGGTCTCTCCCGAGAGTGTTTCGGTACGCGCAAAGGTAAGCAGTTTCCCCTTAAAAGCCTCTTTCACTGCCTCCTCTTTAGCATCCGGGTCGATGTCACGTAGCGTCCTCGTCATCTCATCATCAGAATTGCTCAAGATGGAGGCCATACAAGCAATGCTGCAAGGATATGAGTTGACTCCACTTGGACGATTCCAGCTCAGATAGGCCAGGGTGAGCATTGCCAACGCCACCAGTATTAGGCTCGCTTGCAGGCCACGGACGACCGCACTGTTGATAACCCAAACCGGATCGCAAAGCTGAGTTCCATTCTCGGTGTTGCAGGTCGAACCTGCTTGAATGGTCATCGCCTCCGATGCGACAGAAGCCTGCAGACCCAAGACAATGCTGATGAATGTGATCAAGAACATGACCCAATGTTTATTTGCCGGATTCAAGTCAGGCCAGTCGATTCCACCTTGAAGGTATGGGCGAAGAACGGACGCCTCAGCTGTCGCTCTAGCGCCATGTTTAGCAAGCTGGTAGAAAGGCTCCATCATCTTGGCTGATGCAAACACGACACACCAGAAGCTTTTGAACAGGACCGACATTGTAACCGAGCCGAAAGTCGCCGCAACCGTCGTGGCGCTTGTAACGGGCAAGGGTAATGCAAGTACGTAGTTGTTATCCTCATAGATAGGCTGAGCTGACCCTTCACCGTTGGATCTCGAACCTGACCCAGAGCCTGACCCTGACCCGGATCCAGAACCGTCAGAGTTTGAGGACGAGTCCGAGTTGTCAGTGCCGTCTCCCGAACCTGAGTCAGCGTTGCTGGAATCCGGATTGGAGCTTGTTTTGACGTTTGGATCGACCACATTTGGGTTCGAGTTGTTGTT
>JADWPU010000015.1:111357-279326 GCA_016109575.1 Phialophora chinensis
TTGTTCGAGTTGTTGTTGTTCGAGTTGTTGTTGTTCGAGTTGTTGTTGTTCGAGTTGTTGTTGTTCGAGTTGTTGTTGTTCGAGTTGTTGTTGGAATTGTTCGAGTTCGAGTTGTTGTTGGAATTGTTCGAGTTCGAGTTTGTGTCCGTGTTTGTGTTCGAAGTAGCACCAGTATTGGAACTGGCGGTGGGATTCGCACTATTGCTGGCTGCTGCTTGGGATGCTGAATCTGACGCCGATGCCACCGATGCCGCTGATGTCTGATCTGCCACTGCAGCTACGACCGCAGCGGTCGTTTCTGAAGAAGTCGCTGAGCTGGCGGAAGAAGGTGCCTGAGACGATTCAGCTTGAGAAACGGCACTTGACTGTTGAGAGTCCGTGGCACTAGCAGCAGTTGCGCTTGCACTTGTTGCAGCAGCCTCACTGCTAGAACCCAAGGAGCTTTCACTTGTGGCTGGTTGCGAAGATGACTCCGTGGCTACGCTCGTTTCCGAGATGGTCGCCGATGATGTGACCGGCGCACTGCTTTGGACATCCGAGGTGGGTGTCTGATCTGTACTCGTCGCGGTAGTGGGATCAGAAGTAGGACTAGTAGGCTGAGTATCACTGGAAGTGTCAGCGTCGCTTGATGACGGTGTGACAATGACAGTAACTGCTTCAGTTGAGCTGCTTTCCGTAGATGCAGAGGTGAGCTGCGTAGTAGTTGATGAAGCGGTTGTGGAACTGGTGGCCACTGTTGAGATGGAGGAGCCGGGTGCAGTGCTCACCGACGTCATTGTTGCAGAAGATTGAGAACTTGACAGCTGAGAACTCGAGGTACTTGTCTCAACTGCGATGGTCGAGGAATCAGAGGTAGACAGGCTGGAAGGAGCTGGTACAGTACTCAGTGTAGTGGTTGCCTGTGAGCTTGTAAACTGCAATGAAGAGGACGCTAGAGTTGTAGTACTGGTCACCGATTCGACGGATGACGATACAGCAGAGCTAACACTCTCTGAAGGGGTAGATACCACAGAGCTTGTTGATATATATTCTGTGGTAGTTGCTGGCGTGGTTGATAATTCGCTTGAGGAAGAGTCCGTGTCAAGTTCCGCTGTGCTACTCAAACTAACAGTGTCGGAAGGAAGGGGAAGAACAGCCACGCTGGTGGTGATATCCTGTGTCGTGGTTTGAGAAGTGGAGGACGTCAGACTTGTGGGCGAAGCCGAAGTGGTATTAGTGTATAAAGGTGTAAGTGTAGAAAACGTGGAACTGCTTGTTGTGGAGAGAACCAGAAGAGCTTGTGAAGTTGTCGGATTGAAAGAGACCACCTGCGATGCCGACGAGCTGGTGGTTGTGGAATCAGTCGACGTCAATTGGGATGTTGTTGTAACGACGACCGATGTCAATGACGTGGTGATGGGAATATCTGACACCGGTGTCGTTGCATCAAGTGAAGCCGACGATACGGATAGGCTGGTCGTCGTGGGACTATAAGGGGCTGATGAGGACGAGTCAACTGGCATTAAGACTATCGAAGTGGTCGATGATGCAGATGGGGTTGAGTCTGAGAAATCTGTTTGCGTCGATGAGTCGTATGAAACTGAGGTGGTGACCGATGCTAGCGTAGTAGTGGTAAATGAGGTGGTGGAGTCGAGTACTGTCGTGTCAGTGATACCTGATTCCGCACTGGTCGATGTGGAAAGAGACGTAGAGATTGTGGATGTCGTTGAGTCTGCGTCGTCCGTCGAAAGAGTTTGAGTGCTGGAGATGTAGGATGAAGTTGAAATTGGTGCGGAAAGCTCTGCCGAGCTGGTGACGGTCGTGCTGGTTACCGTCGATGACGATAGCTGTGTGGTGCTACTTGATGTTGAAGTTGAAGTACCCGAGATCGTAGTTGAGCTGCTCCCGTAGCTCGATGTCGAAGAGCTTGCGGACGATGAAGAACCCAAGTTAACGCCACTGTCGTAGCCCTGGCTGCCACCGGCATAGGTTACGGACGTCCCCGCGTATAAGATACAATTCGGGCTCGAAGTGGCTGGCGGACCAACGAACAGCATCGATATACAACCGGACGTAGTCGAGCACAATTCCGCACAGGATGCGTAGTCGGAGCCAGCTGCATATTGAATCACATCATAACTGTACCAATACTCGCCGCAGTGCTTGGCAAATTGATCGCCGTTACTCACTGTGAAGACATCGGCTTGAGCAGTGCAGTTTCCCGTTGCAATTGGGAGACTACTTGCCGTAGATGTCGGTGCGTGGCTAGTAGATTGAGAATTAGAGGAGCTGTCGGATGCAAGTTGGGAGCTGGAGAATGCAGTAGAAGCAGTTGGAGTGGACCCGTCCGAGGAGTCTGTGGCTGTCGTCGAGGTGATTGTCATTGCAGAGGAGGTATCGACGCTTGAGCCCTCAGTGGGCGTCGGTGAGACCGAATTGAGCTGATCGAAGGAGGATGTTGTCTGGACCGAAGTCGTAGCCGAGTCAACTTGTCCACTGGACGAAGTGACTGAGGGCTGGACCTCTCTGGCCTCAACAAGCCGCTTAAACCGCCGATGTTGCGTGTCGCTTTTGTCATTTCGAGAGTTGATAGGTGTTCCGCTGTTGACAATGTTTTGGAGTAGCACAAAACACAGTATGACCGTGACCACGAAGACCATCAATACTGGAGACGTGGTCATAAACGGCCGATATTGCTTTCTCTTACCCGGCCACACCCTTTCGGGTAACACTAGCTGGTGCTCCCGCCATCTGAACGAGAACATGTTGGCCGAGTCAGGCGTTGAGGCTCCAAAGATTGCTTCGAGGGGGCCGTGTCCACGTGTCTGACCCGACGCATTCAGTAAAACTCCATGGGATGAGTGGTTGATAGACTTTTAGGTCTTCGCTTTCACAAGTAACGGGTCGTCGTGTGCTCGTCGTGGGGGGCGGGTGTCGTCGTGGTGAATCTGTCGTCTTTTCGTGTGAAAGTCGAGCAACACAGCCTGCGGCCGAACAGACTCCTGCCAGAGTCTTATAACAGGCTCCATTTTTCTTGAGCTTCCACATGATGTGATATGCTTCAGCCCCCTTTCAGAGTTTCGACAGCTCCCGGCGCCATCTTAGTTGCCACCACGCTGTACAACGAGGTGAGTGCCATTTTGCTACTGTAACCGATGCCCCAAACAGCATTCCGTCGCCGCAATTCGCACCACAGCCAGCCGCCACGATGTCTTGTCTCACAAGTGCATAACCCAAAACGAAACTCCGCAACGGGAGGTACAAACCGGGTTGCGTAGAGCCTATTCCGGAAGAGCAGGCACCGCAAATGGAAGAAGTGTAGATTGCGGCTCCACGGCGCCGCGTGTCGTGATAGGCCACGGAATGTTGTCGAGGGAAATATTCTGCTCTAGGGGTCAGCCACGTGGTGGAAAGATAGCGGCAGCGAGATCCTAGCGACGTTTTAAAGCAACGTGGCTGAAGAAAGGTCTGGATCTCTGGTGGCTTGCTGCGCGTATCAGCGTTGAACCTTTTTCAAAAGTACAATAACAAAGGCAGCAAGATGGTGAGAGAGAGGAGCATGTGTCCGACACTCTAGCGGATCATTCTTACGATTTCCCAGCCTGTATTTCATTCTTTGCAAGCCGGCTGTCTAGCTGCACAGCTTCCCTGGCTCGATGTGAAGCCTTGTAGGTCAACAAGAAGTGAGGGGAGGTTGAGGTGAGAGCAGAATGCAGGGGCACACTTTAGGCTTGCCTCGTATCGGTCTCGCCGACTTACTAGCGAGAATTAGCGCATCGGCTAAAGACCTTCCAGGCTCTGCAGGTGGAGACCTCAGGCAGCCCAAAAGACGTTCGAATCAACATTTGATCGTAGGAAGAGCCTCCGAAGAACACCGGAGGAGCACACAAGAGCAAAGTACCATGTACACATCGGATTTTACACAGCAAGTTGAACCACACTGTCGGTTCACCACTGGACAACCTCCTGGTGCCATTTAGGTCGAGCTCCCCGCCCGAACTCTGCCCGTAACGTCGGGGCAATCCTCTATCTCTGTCATGAACTCCCAGTCTCCTAGCTGAACACTCAAACGCCGGTGCTCAGGATCCATTTTGTATTGAGATTGAAGCCAACGTGAGCGTCGCTCCACTGATTCCTTGTGGGCGTGGACAAGCGACGTGGCTTCCGTGGCATCAAGCTCGAAGGGCTCACCACACTTTTTGCAACCACCTTTTGATTGACACATGCTTAACAGCAATGACGGTGTGCGTTCCTTACTGGGGAGTATGCTCTGTCTATAGGATATGGCACATCGGGTCAGAAAGCTATGCAACTTGACACAGACAGGATTGAAATATACAGTGCGGTTATCAGCATCGCGAGTGCTCACAATGCAATGTCTGTGCTTACTGTGGCTCACAATGAACTCCTCGAGAAGAGACATGAGTATTGCAGATAGGTAACGGTGACAAAAGCGAAGACCTGTTTGTTCCATGTTCTTGGCGCCGCTTCTCTGGTATGACTCCAAGGAGATCGCGACTTCACAACAATTGTCAGCGAGCATCTCTTCTTGGGCTCACCGTTGAGGTAATATAAGCTCGTATCCAGCTAAAAGGACAAAGCCTCTATCTGACAATCCTAGCTTATTCACGCCAAAAGGCAACATAAAGGGATTCCACGCCGAGTGAACTGCTCCAAAATCCACCTTTCGCCTTGACACGCCCTCATCCATCCAGCTGTTCGATATTTTCGATATTCTTGCCACTCCTCATCGAGTACGCGGACTTCGTAAAATCCAGCAAAGAGGGACACATCGACAAGGACATCCCTAGTCATATGCTGGCCCTGGGTGCTTGCGCTCGCACGGGTCGAACTTCGGTTAGACGACCGATATCCCCGGCTCGAGCAACACCAGGAGCGAAGCAGCCCAACCCATTGCTCCTTTTGCACCGGCCATCCACAACACCCCAACGGATACCGAAATCTGTCGTACCCTAGTCGCGCCTCACTTTTCTTCTGCTTTCCTAACATCGTAAATCTTTCGCCTACTTCTTGCTTTCAGACATAGGCATGATGGACTAACACCATCGCCACTCCCAGCAACATTTCTATGCCGACTTCCCTCTCAATTAGAATCAAGGGACGTGCGGTTCCCCACCTCATTCATGCTAGGCTGCGCGAAATGCATATGGGGATTATGGATTCCCTGGATGAGATGATGGCGAAGGGTGGAGGCATGGAGGTGTGGCGATTGCTAGTTCCTAAAGTCGAGCACTGAGGTTGTGTCAACAGGCTGCTACAGTATTCTGATAGCAAACCCTTAGGAGTGGCGAATTCTGCGATGGCTAATGCTCCGACGCATTATTCGAAGGCGGTCATCCACGGCAAACCACCCCCCCTCCCCCCTGGGAAGATTCAGAGCGTGCACCGCGGAGTCGAATGTGCAACAATCTCTCGTGCCAGATACTCAAAACACAGCAGTAGTCAGTGGCTCCTACATCCGCAAGTCGAATCCCACGTTTTAGACGTTTTGTTTTGGCCGGCTTCATACATCTCCCCCAAGCAGCCATCCGAAGCTTGCAGAAGTGGACGAGAGTGTTCCGCCTGTGGATCCTTAACGAAGACCGATCAATATATCACTACACAAGTAACCCACCCAATCATGTTCTTGATCTGTAGTCTCTACGACTGGCACACGTGAACGGGCGACTCGCACCCTCGTAGATACAGGAGCTTGTTGTTGTATCCGAGGCAAATGACCCAACGAGTCAACGAGCCGCAGACCGATGCGGGGAAAGCCGGCAAAGGGTCTTCGCTGGGCTTCAAATCAAGCACCTCCCGCCAACCAAAGGTATGGACGAACTTCGCTGTCAATGAATTCCGAATAATCGTTTGAACCATGGCCACGGAAGCATTTACAATCTCGCGTGAGAAGCTCACAGGGCCCAGGGATAGCACCATCCTCGTGACCGGGGGCAGCTCCGGGATCGGTCTGCAGACAGTAATCCTGCTCCACGAGCTGGGGAACAATGTCATCGTGGTCGACAGAGCACGGCCCTCGCCCACAGCTCCCACGTCGCTGACTTCGTCGCCTCGCTTTCTGTTCCACCAATGCGACATCACATCGTGGAAACAGCAACGGGCGGCCTTCGAGGCTGGGGTCAAGAAGTTCGGGTCCATCGACAGTGTCTTTGTCAATGCCGGAATTGCCGAGTTCAAGGACCAGTTCTTCAAGGACGAACTGGATGCCGATGGGTTGCTGAAGGAGCCTGATCGACGGACGGTCGACATCGACATGCACGCGGCCAACGACACGGCCAAACTAGCCATCCACTACATCCGGAAGAAGGGATCAGACAAGAAACGAGGGGGCAGCATTGTCATGACGGCGAGTCTCGCCGGTTACCTGGCGAGTGCGGGAGCGCCGCTGTATTCGGCAGCCAAACACGGTAAGTTCTACAACTGTTGAGAGGGCTTTTTATTGTGTCCCGCATCGGTGCTGATGCCGGGATCAGGAATCGTGGGCCTGATGAGAGCATTGAAGAACGACACCGCGACACTGGGCATCGCCGTCTCGGTCGTTGCTCCGGGCATCACTCTGACGGACATCATCTCGGGGCGCAAACCCGGGGAATCTCTCTCGGACTGGGCGAAGAGGATGAGGGCGGTCGGTGTTCCCATCAACGAACCGCAAGACATTGCGAACGCGGTGGTGTACCTGATGAGCTTGGGCATGGAGGGCAACGGAAAGGGGCTGCTCATCCAAGCTGGAAGAGTAGCAGACCTCGAGAAGGGGATCGCAACGTCGCGCAAGATTTGGATGGGCCCGGAGATGCTGGATCTGTTCCGAGGAGGGCGGAACGCTCCATTGTTCCCCAACAAGCTGTAGAACCTTTGTACACAGCACTGCGTATCCGGAGCTACTTCAGGGTATGTTGCTCCTACTCGTGTAAGTCTGGAGAACCTCGGCTACAAATAGGGCGGCAAGTGGCCCGGAGCGAAGTGAAGGTCTAAGCGTGGTGGAGCCCTTATGCCGCGGTGGCCCCCTGTCCTTATCGACGATCTCAGGCACCCGACGATGGTGAATGCAGCCTAAAGGGCAACTCGAGGCTGAACTTGCACAAATGGCGGTGATGGTGGACATGTAATTTCGCCTCGTCTTGACCAATTTCGACTCTGGGCTTCCAATCCCATTTTTTTTGGGCCAGAGTCAAGCCTCGACTGTCGCCTTGGATCTCCGCAATCATGACGAATGAGTCCAAGAGCTCAGGCCACTCCTCTCCAAGATTTCGAAGGTGCTGTCGACTTAGTTGTAGCACATAGCGAGACAGTGTGGTCAGTCCCGCTCTGTCCTCGTAACCCTGGTCGAGCTACACAATACATTGTTTCTCAGAACACCAAAGCCCTTGTTGTTGCTGCATACTGCATCCGGACGGCAATGGCTGCTTTCCGTGCGCCTATCTTCCTGATACCTGCACGGTATTGACGCCATCACGAGTCCCAAACACTTCGGACATCCTGAAGCCCTCCATGTCTGTGACTGTGAAACACCTGAATGCCGATACGAGCTTTCTCCTCACTTTCTCTCCCCAGCCAGGCCCTCCCGCGGAGAGTGTAGCGCCCAACGATAGCACATTTTCCGTTCTCATTGACCCGTGGTTGAAGGGACCTTCAATCGTGACCGCGCCATGGTTCGCAAAGACGGAGCACAAGATCCCCAGTGCTGTCCAGCACCTCTCCGAGCTCCCAGAACCGGACGTTGTCATCGTGTCGCAGAACAAGCCGGACCACTGTCACAAGGCGACTCTCGTGCAACTGCCTCGTGATGGAAAGACCATCATCGCAGCCGAACCTGGCGCCGCGAAGGCGATCAAGAGCTGGAACCATTTCGACCCGGCCAAGGTCCGCGGGCTCCTCAAATACGACGCGAAAGTCAAGTCGGGACGGTCATTGCGACTAGCGATTCCGGCCTTGTCGTCCCATGGCTTCCCAGGAGAGCTCAACGTCTCTTTCATACCAGCCAGGCACTACATGACCGGGCTACACAACGCGATTGGGATCACGTACCAGCCGCCGACGCGGACGAAAAGTATCGCGCCGGTCGCGACGGTCGAACTACCCAAGACGACGAGATACTTCCACGTGCCGCTGAGTCCCGCGACGGTACCGCCATCAAGCCCTCAGCCACCCATAACGCCTCTGACAAATCGGCCCATGTCTTTTGACCAACCTGCTCGTGGCGACGACATCATCCAAGGTGATGACCCTTCTGGTTTCAAAGGACATCATCGGCCACGAATGTCCCGGTCGTCAAACACGGCTTCATCCGAGCTGCTCCCGTCTCCTGATCGGCCAATCATCAGAGTCTTGCCGGAGCCAGAGCACGACCAAGGAACGATTGTCCACAACGTCGTGACCATCCCCGATCGGTCTCCGCGCAACGCAGCCAGTCCATTCGATTTCAAACTCGGCCCCTCGCCTTTCACGTACGTGAACAGTCCACCAACGCCACCAGAGTCTCCGGCATGGGAACCCCTCGGTCGGCCGCCGCCTAACGCTTCAAGCACTACTCCTACAGCCTTATCCCCAACGAGCCCGCTCTTCCACCAGCGATGCGTCTCCTCGGTCCCCTCCCACCAACGCTCCCTCTCTAGTGTCTCTTCGATGCCAAACCTCATCACGCCACTCACTCCAGCTCGTCCGCAAGCAGTGTCGATCATATACTCGCCACATGGCCTCCCGCTCTCTGACTTACAATCGTATATTCAGAATCACCTCGTGCGACTCCCCGGGGCATTACCTCTGACATTGTTGTTCCACTCGTTCGACTACGCCCAAAACCCATGGTACCTAGGCGGGAATATCATGACGGGGATGTACGGGGGCGCGGAGATCGCGCGAGCAGTGATGGCACGATGCTGGATTTCCGCGCACGACGAGCAGAAAGACGACCGGGGGCTTTCCGTCAAGAAGTTACGGGTGGAGCGGATTGGTGCCGACGCGGTGAGGAAGCATCTATGGGAAGGAGAGCATGGCGAATGGCTGCGGAAGAAAGGCTGGACCTGCGATGTCAGGCAATTGGACGTGGGGAAGGAAATGTTCATCGGGCCGACGAGGGACTTGTGTTCTGGTATGGAAGGGAAGAGCCAGAGTGGCCTGTCGAGGTTCGTGGTGTCTGGGTGAGGAGAGGATGGAAGTGCTGTGCTATTTGAGGATCGAAATCTATTGCTTACTTCACATTGAAGCAGCTCATTCAACCCCGAAAGAGACGGAACCAGCCACCTGATTGCGAACGACTGCGACAGCTCAAGACTCCACCAGTCGTTAAAAGAAAGGGTTAACCGCCCCAGATGGGCCATTGAAGCCCCGACCTATGGCATGACGACCAATGCCGTCCCGTCATCTGGTGGAAGAAGAAGCCAGCGACAACGAGTATCGATGCAAGACGTGGACGAGTTCAAGGCTCAGATGACTCGGACCCAAATTGCGTTCTTGACGGATCAGTCTGGACAGAATAGCTGCCGAGTGAAGGTTTCCATCTACCAAGGAATCGAGTCCTCCGGGCTCGGGCCGGTGTAGACACTCACGAATCTGTACAGATGCACCGATAACATCGAGGCTCTCCCAGCAATCCTCCCATTCGCTGGCCGTGTGCCTAGTACTAGGCTTCACCTCAGTTGAGTGATCGGTTAAAAGCCCACTCGTGTGCGTGGGAAACGTGGAGTTTCCATTTTTACGGCCCGGCCCCCCATCAGCCCCCAACTCAGCCCTGGATGGGAGCTACTTGGCTACTTAACAAACATTGTGACTGCTGATCAGCCTCGTTTCCCACGTCAAGATTTGCCCACACGCCGAACCTCTTCAGATGTCTGCCTGATCAAGCTGCATGAGGCTGCCCACGCGGCCAGAGCTGGCTTCGTAGAGGCGCAGCGCCCGCCATGGATTACGATCATGATATAAACGCGAGGGGTTTCCAACAAAATCTCTCGTTCTCGCATTTCGACAACCTCGCTACTTCATCAAAATGCCGCCTTCACAGCTGCCAACCAAACACGCTGTTGCGCACCGGAAGGGCCTTGTCGTCGTCCACGAGCATTGCCCAGATCGCCCCTACCTAGAATTGGTAGTCCCAGACGACTGTGCGGCTGCCGTGTCCGTTGAATACACAATAGATTCACGCGACCAAGGTAAACAAGTCCGTCTATCCACTCCGATCTGCTAACCGTGCTTAGGGTTTTGTGATAATCCGAACGCCCATTCGTTCTCTTGGTTCCAGGCCTTTGCGAGACGAAGCCACGACCGGAACAACCTGAGAGGCTTTCGTGTATGCGAGAATCGACTAGGAAACGCCGAGTTTTACAAACGCACCGCCGATCGCTGGGTGCTCAATCACCCTGGGGAAGTGAACTGGACACCCTGGCTGAACGCCCTGCTGCCCGGCGATGTCATCGAACTCGTACCGTTGGCAATTTTTCCGGGATGGCTGAATATTGTCCGCGAGGCACAAATCAAACTTGAGTACAAGGCCAAAGACACTTACCCCCACGAGCTTACCGTACCCAAGAGCCCCTCTGCTCAAGACCATCCTCTGTACACCATGCCTCTCGATGCAAAAACGAATCAGGTCCGTGTTCTCACGATAGAGCCCGGCTCCTTCGAAGATCCTATCAGGTGCCGGTTGTTTTACACACAGGTCGGCGGTGCTACCACTTGCACCGATTATGAAGCCCTATCCTACGTATGCGGAGCCCCAACAGACCGTACAGATATCCAGGTGCAGTTACCGGACAGCGACGGCTCCTGGAGTACAATAAGTATTCCGCGGTCCGGAGAATCTGCAATTCGCCATCTCCGTTCGGCCTGTGAAGAAGTAAAACTTTGGGTCGATTCTGCCTGCATCAATGAGTTTGACCAGGGAGAGCGGGCTCGCCAGGTCAGAACTATGGGACCAATATTCTCTCAGGCCAGGCTCGTCCACGTCTGGCTGGGCCACGAACATGAAGGGATAGAAGCCTGCTTGAGGATCATTCGCGACGCCTGCAACGCCCATTACGGGCAATGTGAGGGGGGGGAATTGTGCAAATGTCTTGGAACCCGCCATCGCCCTCGAGGTCAGATCCAACAATCCATCGACGCTGCGGGAGGCGAGCTCTCGGTTCATCAAACTCTGGAAGCAGTATTCCAGTTTCACTGGCGCAACTTCAACCACAATGTTAAGGAGTATTCTGGCGGCCAACTCTCCCCTCATGTCTCCAAACTCATGTCACATCTCTTCGACCATGCATGGTTTCGCAGAGTTTGGGTTCTTCAAGAAGTCCTCAAGTCCCGAAGAGCGGTTGTACATTTTGGCAAGGAAATGGTCACATGGGAAGAGCTCGTTACCGTCAACGAATGGCTCGCAAGCGAGGATTTTGTCGCCAAAACGCCGCATCTCCGTGTCTCGGAGGTCGCAATGCCCCGGATTTGGTCTCGGCTTTTAAAGGTCGTCAGCGACGGTCAACAATTGACTTCTCCTCAGGCCCCGAACATCATGGATGTCTTCATTTCTTCGTTGGATATGAAAGTAACCGACCCCCGGGACAAGCTGTTCGCAATTCAATCCCTTGGACAGGATACTTGTGTCGATGACAATCTGCCGCAACTGATCGGCCCCAATTACGAAAAGTCCGAAGCCCAAGTTCTCGCCGACTTCACGAGGTGGTGGATCCAAGAGTACAAGTCATTGGCAATATTGTCACTCGTCCACGGTCACCGAGCACGGACCTGGCAGCGCATGGTATGCGATAACGACACAGAATCGTTACCCAGGCCGAGTTGGTCTGTACCGTTCGAAGGACGTGAAAGATGGTACAGAATAACACTCGAGGCTCTTTTCAAGTTTCGAGCTACCGGAAGCACCTGTCCAGATTTAGGTCTGCTCCAGGTTAAAGCGACCGAAGCGAATCCATTGGTTATCAAGCTTCTAGGGTACCCGGTGGCGGAAATTCAGGAGATCAAATACCTGTCTCTCGAAAACCAAGATAAAGTGGCCGATCGAGGTCTTCTTGAGCTCCTGGAAGCCTTTCACAGGATATATGATCCAAGCAACAGCGCAGAAAATTGGACGAAAAGTACAGTCAGCGACCGTCACAGCACTTTCCGATCCAAGGATGCTCCAGCGAGGCTGTCAAACCATGTCTGGGCTCATCAATGGTCGGAAGTATCAGCGATTGATCCGTTCAGTCCGAATATTGCGCCCGGAGCATTCATCGATACCAAGACAAGATCAGTTCCCTCTTGTACCGATCCATGCATTTTCACCACAACGAATGGCCTGCTGGGTTTGTGCCCCTGGACTGCGAGGAAGGGAGACAATGTGGCTCTGCTGCTCGGTGGCAATGTCCCATACCTTTTAAGATCCCAGCCGAACACCGATGATGTCGCATTCGTAGGAGAGTCTTTTTTGTTGGGCATTATGCATGGCGAGTACTTGCAGAAGCAAAAGGAAAGGGGTAATCAGCCGGTGGTCTTCTCGATATCGTGAGAGGAGTGCATCCCTTTAGATTTGGAGACAACCGACATGCAATCTGAACACACAGCCTGCAACGAGCGCCTTTGCCGAATATTCGACAGCAGATGCCTCTCGTTGAGTCTGGACAGGGCATCCCTGCACACCATTACCATTATTCAGGCCCAACTACATACGTGTGGTATGAAGCTTGTGCCCGAAAGGGAGCCCCAGTGAGTGCATTCTGGTACCTCGGACCGCTCAGACCGCCCGAATATCATGTGTTTCAGCCTTGTGTCCAGCTCGTCAAACGGAGTAGGCGGCGATTCATCATTGCCCCGCAAGAGAGTAGCACAGGAGGCGCCCAATTGACCAGTTCGAGCGCAGTAGAAAGGGGCCCGGGTTGGGATCCCCCAGTATCTCGAACGGGTCCCATCGTCATAAAGTTGACCAAAGTCGGTGCTGAGAGCAGAGGAAGACGAAAGACCGAGGGTGAGCAAAGCGGCGAGCGGCTCATCAGAACGGGACGAGGAGAGGTTAGCTTTCCGTCTGAGACTCCCTACGAGGTACCGTGGTACTGTAGATACTCGTACTGCTGAGTGGTGGCTCGTGGCTCGTGTGGTGGCTGATCTGTGGCGGTTTTGGTGGCTGTAGTCGCCGCCGTTCTGTAACGACGTCATCATCTCGGCGTCACTGGCACTAGTTTGGTGACTGCCCGCCTGCTGTGTGTCTCAGTGCTAGATGAGTTCTCCCTCACGCATGTCTTTAGCAGGTGTGTTCTCCAATTCTCTCGACCGATTCACGTCAGTCTGGCAGGAGAGATGTCTGAAGTGCTTTCTCCTTCCCAGACCGCAGCGCTCCTTGACATCCTGACCCATTACGACACCTACGCCCAGATACGCGAGTTCCGCAGACCCGGCAGCCTTGCCAGGTATGGCCCGCCGTTCACGGCCCAGAAGGAGACCCCGTCCAACGCGCCGGCCCTGCAGGCTCTCGTGTCAAGGTACTTGCTGAATCTGCCCGGATTGAACAACCTTCCGGAGAAATGGTGGACCGTGCAATGCCACGAAATCATCGAGAACCTGGAGAAGGCCAACCTGAGCGAGAGCTACGACAAGGGCGTCATCGGCAGCCGCAAGACGCTCGCAACCGCCATCTCTGCTCTGATCGAGTATCCCGTCCGAGGCACCTTTGCGGGATTCCCGCAGATCGAGCAGCGCGATGAGAACTACGACCTGACCAGTGCCGAGGATCTGCGCCGTGCCTTTCGTGACTTCCTCCACGAGTCTGTCTATGGGGATGTCCTCGAGCAGATGGTCCAGAAGACGGCCACGACGGACAATCTCGAGGACCATCCCCAGTTGACCAAAGCCGTGCACGAGTTTGTGCTTGTCAAGTGAGCGCAACCCCGTCAAAGAGCTGTGTGATTGATGGCCCCATCGCCGCACCATGCTGACCGTGTACTGTTTTCTCCCAGCCTCGCGTCTTTCATGCACTACACCCTGATTCTGTCGCCCAAGGGACAGTACCTGCTGAAGCTGGTGGACAATGCCAACAAATTAGTCCCCTACATGGTTCTCCGGCAGACGCTCAAGATCGGCAATGTGGCAACCATGATCAACGCCTTGGTCAAAGTCGGGCTCGCCAAGATGAGCGTCGCCAGCGTCACCAACTGGATGGGCTTGACCAAGGATCAAGACGAAGGGAACAATCTCATGCAAACGTGCGTACCAGGTCCCCTCCCTCGATCCTTACTTTGTGCACGATTGACCTTGACGTCGCCGCCACAGGATCATCTCCACCGTCCTCGGTTGGGACATCAAAGACCTCGAATCACGAGGCTCTCGACTCGAACGAGAACGCGCGCAACTCGGCAAAGACCAACTCCACGCCCTGAAAGAGTACACGACCAAGTCGCAGGACGAGCAAGATCGGATCCGCAAAGAAAGCCAAACGCAGTCCATCTCCATCGTCGCGGCGATCTTAAAGGACGCCAAATCGCCCTCGACCGAGCTGACGGACATGCACCACAAGCAAGCCCTAGAATACCTGTCGATCCACCTCTCGATCCGCGACCGCAGACAGCTCATCCAAGTGCTCTGCAAATCCACGCCCGACCATCTCACAATGTCGGTCCGGGAGGTGGTCGACGCCTACGAACCCGTGATCCGAAGGATGCACAAGGCCATCGACCTGTCCTCGACGCTCTCGGACTTCGAATACTTTCTCAAAGACCTCATCAAGCTCGCCCGGATCCGCACCGACCCCAAAACGAACAAGGCCGTCGTCCCGACGGTCGGGGACTTTGTGCAACTCCTCCGCAAGCACCAGCGATCGTGCCACGTCTTCATGCACCAATGTGCCAAGAACGACAAAGAGCTAACGGGATGGTACCTTGACTGGGCGAAGACCGCGGCCTCCCGATTCAGACAAGACGACCCCAGTGGCAGCGACAAAAACGACGAGGTCGACCCAAGAGCGAAGCACGGCAAAGGCGGCGCCGGCAACCTCACACCAGCGCTGCACAGCCTCTTCGACTCGCTCGACGGGGCCAGCCGCTCGCGCATCCTGCCCATCCTCGACTCGCACTCGGACTTCCTAGATGACATGCACGCCCAGTCGCTCTCTCGTCTGGCGTCGGTTCTGAAATCCCCGCCCTCGAAGAACCCACACATCGCCAAGATCTTCTCCTCATCCTCCACTCCGCCTCATATGTCATCGAGCCGTCCCTCGTCGCGACCCTCGTCCCCGGCTCCGCCTCTCGAAAGCGGGCGCAATTATCCCAACGGTAATAGCAACAGCAACCACAACAGCAGCGACGCCACATCACTCACATCCACACCCACGTCGGGGATCTTCCCGGCCCCTCCTTCTTCCGTGTCCGAGACACCACAGCAAAGCGACACGTCACGCGAGATCAAAGAGCAGCCCACGCCCACGGAAGTGTCGTCGACGCCTGGGCCCGGCGCGTTCCTCGCGCGCTGGCAGGCCCTGCTTGACGCGACGCCCATCACGCCCCTCACGCTCCACGGCAGCCCCAAAGCCGCGAGCAGTCCCGAGGTCGTGCAGTCCAGCGCCACGGACGTGGACGGGTCGCGCCTCGTCGACTTTGCCGCCCAAGAAGCGAGGGGGGAGAAGATCAGGGTCGAAGACCAGCGACGACAACGACAAGGCCAGCATGGAAGCGGGCGAAAGCACGACGAGAACCAGCATCACGATCGGCATCAGAAGAGAAACCGCAATCAGACCGGAACCAGCGATAACAACCACGAAGCAGACGAAGTGGGGATCGGGAATCAAGCCCGAAAAAGGCAGCGCGAGTTGAAGATCGTCATCGATGCCCTGGGGAGGCAGTTTCGAGACTTGCTCGCCAGGGAGGGGTGTTATTGGTAGGTACGAGGTTGTGGCTAGGCAGGGCATTAACGTCCTGTACTCTACAATATTCACCGGCGGAGGAACAGACGGCGCAACTGTACTGTATGCGCGAGGATCAAGGGGGTCGACCGTCTGGACCGTCTCGCTCCACCCGAAGGATATATAGGAATGACCATGTACGATGTATGATTACATGATGTATGGTGTATGATGTATGATGTATGGTGTATGATACCCTTATTCTGCACATATAATGTCCTCGAGAGGGATGCTAAACCATGCTGTACTGAACCGGTGCTTAGGGGCATGGATTGTCCAAGACCAAAGTATGTAAGTAGTGTGACTGACGGCGCAGAGAAAAGTTAGGACCGTGACTATGGATGTCTATGACCATCTCTGCGACTGTAAGAGCGATTGTAATTGTGACTATGACCATGACCATGGTTGCGACGGCGACGGCGATGCACATCACCACTAAAAAGCCCCTCTGGTCTTTCACCTTTTTTTATTCCCCGCCTCTCCGTCGTGGACGAGGCGGATGGCGAGTTGCTATGCTATATGTAGTACTTTCTTCCTGACCCTGTCTGTACAAGGCCGTTGATGGGAGAAAAGCAAAGGAGGCCTCCCCGGGAAATATATCATGGAAGGTGTTCTCTCTCACCGAGATTTTTCAAATCCCTCCAATCCTCGACAACGCTCGCTTGAGCTCATAAAACACATACGTGAGACGTGGATCCCGATGCTGAACGTTTCAACCCTCGACCGTTATAGTGATATGCCCACCCGCCCGCCAGAACGCCAAAAAGTGGTGAGTCAAGCCATATCCCGCACGCCTTGTTCGTCTGCTGGTAGTGCCTCTGAAAGCCGGATTCCTTTCTTCAACCGCAAGCGGGTATCTTCATACTATGCCCAACGCCGCTCGAAAGCAATAGAAACCATGGTCATGAAATCTTCTTTTCGTCGTCATATGCACACAATTGTACAGAGCTCAATTAACGCCCTCGCATCTGCAACATGCGTAGCCTCCTCTCTTCGTCCTGGATCGAGTTGACACTGCGGTGAGACAGCGAACCCCTCGGCACTCCGTTGATCGGTGAGTCCGGTGACTGCGAACTCACCGTTATCCTGCCCGGCAGTCTGGGCGATGTACGAATGTGCGCAGTAGGGGGTTCGGCCAACGCTGGTGGACTGGGAATCGTCACTGCAGCTCCATAGGTAGGCAGAGAAATGGATTGATCTGGTATTTGTCTGGGCGCCGGTGTTTTGACTGCCGTTGAGTATGACGGCACCCTGGCCAGGTCTTCCATATGGTCATATTGAGGGAACGGCGTCCTCATGCCTGATACCTGGCCGTCCTCTTCCTCAGACGTTCGTCGTGACATGATATTGCTGGCTGGATAACTGGGTGTATGGCAAGGGTTGCCTGAATTCGCCCCTACATCGTTGGGGCTGATCCGAGGATGTGTGCTTCCATTCGATGCCTCATGAGGTTGGAAGTAATCTTCTGTATTCGCCCCTGAGGCGGAATTGCTCCTCGAACGCACTTCGGCTGGAACCCCCAGGCTTTGGATCTCGCTATCTTCGTTCCCTCGCAGATCTTGTATAAGCGAATCTCCCACGCGCAGATTTTGAAGCCTTGTCTGCAGAGCGGCTGGTGACACGTAGCTTCCATCGTAGCTTCCACTGTAGCTTCCAGTTGCCATCGCAGCGAGACTTGCAAGATTTTCGGACGACGCATGGCGGCTGTGCAAGTAAGGCGTGCCTGGGGTCGAAAGGGCCGTCCCGGGAGTCCGATAACCACTCACATCAGAATAGAGAGCATCCAGAGTATGTTGGCCATAGACAGGTGGCGCTGCATTGGCCAGGTCGTTTGCAATGGCAGCCCGTCCAGCTTGAGGTGACTGATCGACAAGGTCGTTGTTTTCGTTAATGGGTAGACTCGGAGAAATATAAAGTGAAATTGGGAGATTGGCTCGTAGTTCAGAGATATGACCGTCCGGATTGTGGAGCTGGACGTTGAATTTGACCTTGTGGCGTATCTTGATGCCTTTGACATTGCAGTCCTGCAGGCACTGATTCAGCGACTTTGGCAGCTCCAGATATCGGGAGAATTGGTATCCTTCGGCGACCTCGTCGATGACCTGCTCGTCCAGCGCAGCATCGACCTTGTAGAGATCTGTCCCAATGACCCGATCGGACTTGGTCACGCCATTGTTCAGGGCCGATACTCCCCATTCTGGATCGACGACGAACTCTTGCTCCTCTTTGAGTTGTGTCGAGACGTTGCCAATCACCAAACCCTTGAGCAGCGAGATCAACTTGAAGTCGACCTGCACGAATGAACCAAAGGCGACGGCCTTGTTGGGAATACTAATGGAGTACTCGATCTTGTTCGGCCAGATGTTCTCAACGGACTGTGTCTGAGCGTCAGTCAAGTGTCCGCTTTCCACAGATGAATGCTGCTTACCATGGCGTGAGACAGTTCCAGCGCACTCGAGTCGAGGGTGCGGACCACCCGCAGGGGTTTCCGAATGACAATGTCCCTACCTCTCTTCCGGCTTATCTCGGCTTTTAATCGGTATATGATCCATGCGTCTTTCAGGCCTTCGACGCTCTCGGGCAAAGACCCTTCAAGGATGGTGTTGAAGGGCCACTCGTAGTTGTCCGGCTGCAGGATTTCGGTCTTTCCCTTCCCAGCATCTCGGAACGTCCAACTCTTCTCGAAGAATGTCTTCTCTTTGTAAGAAGTGCGTCTCCCGGACATGGAGGATGTCGAGGTGGTTTGCCATCTGCACCGGTGTCAATGGGAAAGTGATCACGCGAGGGGGGGCGGGAGCCGGAACAGCCGCGGGGTACATTGGACTCACGACATATGCACAATTCCACTCAAGGTCAGGTCGACGTGATTGATCGTCATGGGCTCCGTTAGACACAGCACAAGGGAGCCGGCGAGCTGGGCGCTGGCGGCCTCGTCCTCGCTGCCACGGAACACAATGTAGTCATTGTCGAGTCGGATGTCGAAGTACTTGACACTGCTGCTGGAACCGGAATGAGGGGTGTGGGCACTCAGGAATTTGAGCGCCATTGTTTGCGGCTTGGAAGCGGGACTTCCGTGAAGATGACGGTCCGCTGAGGCCGACGAGGACGAACTGGAAGGGCGATTGTTCAAGGAAGGACGCAACACTGGCTCATGTTGGGCGGACGCGCATTCAGGTGAATGCTTGCGGTTGAGGCGTCGGAACGGCCTAATCTGCTGTTCGTGGTAAGACCATCAGAAAAGAACGACTGCTGAGATTGAACGCATATGACAGTGACAAGGAAAAGCAGGCGTGAGGCGGTCCCCTCCCAATCTCTACTCATACGCAGAGGAGGCCCTCATGCATGGAGAATTTTGAGGTGATGATTGCGAAAGAAAAAGATAGTGAGCTGGATGAGAGGAATAATTGGGTGGAACAGTGGCACCGGTGCAGTCGGTGGACAGAGGGAGCACGGGAGTGGACTTAGGCGGGCCTGGGTGGGCGTTGCTAGGCGGGAATGGCTGAGACGGCGGCGTGGGAGTGGCCAACGCAAAGAACGTGGGAACTTACTGTTATCAGCCGTGGATCCCTATGCGAATCCACTCCGGATGATGATGCTGATGTTACAGGTGCCGATGTTGGCCCTGTGAGATGCTGAGGCGTCCTCGTACTTCCCGATAGTGACACCGATGACGCCGAGGCACCCAAGTCCCCGCCGGTGCTGGGCCCGAAGCTCAACCGTGTTCCTGCCTCTTCTGCGAATTCGGCCTCGACGCCCTCTGGCTCCACCGAGATCGCCTCTGGTGCGGAAAAATGGTTCCTTGTTTCAGTGATGGTGATGGTAGGAATCGAGCTGGAGGATGAGGCTGTGGTCAGAACTGAGGACGTCGTGTGGGATCTGCTTCGTCCGCTTTGGCTGATGTCGTTTGCTCCTTCGCTCGCAACTCTCTGCTCGTCAGGCTCCACGAGTGCCGGATTGCTCGATGGGGGATATTGCGGTCCTTGAGACGGAGCTGTGGGATCCTCGACCTGTGCTGCTAGGGGCGCCGGTGCTTTAACCTTCGTCCTGATCCTTGCTGTCGCCTTGAGGTGGGAAAGGGGATTCCGTGGTCCCAGTACTGGCGCTGGGAGTTCTCGTAATATGACTCTGGTTCCCGCCGATCGTCGGCTCCCCAGCGTCATATTTCACCTGCTCTTTGTCTGTCTTCCGGTCTGCTTTCGATACGTCTGCATTGACCGTCTTGCTTGCCCAATGCGCTGTCCCCAGCCAATACGCGCCTGGGCTGTCTTATTACCTGGACGACCTCTACCGGAGCGTGCGATTTATTCCGAGATCTGGTCACCTGCACATGGGCAGTCGAGCGATCGGGAATCGGAGGGCCAGGCTGAGGAGGGTTTGGACGGCGCGCTGGCGCTGATAGCGATAATGATATCGATAGGAACCTTGATAGCACGAGCCGGGAGCCGTGACGCCAGGCTATGGTGACGTGATGTTCACGTTGATATTCTTCAGTCCGTCAAAACGAATGGCGTGCCGGTTCAAGTTGTTTTACCACCTGTGGCCACTGGTGCGATCGCACGGTTGCATGTGCAAAAAGGACCGTCCAAGGCGACACTGTCAAAATGATGACACGGATCGAACCATCTGACTGATAACCAATTGATATGTATCCTAATACCCACGCTCGAAAAGGAGAACTTCAGCGCCTTGGGCAGCATCCGGCAGAGTCGTCCTCTGCAATCTGCACACGTATCACCTCACACCAGGCGGGCATCAGGCCATCCCTTTAAGCAAAGCAGCCCCCCTATCCCTTGTTTCTGTGTTCTCCAACGGCCCCGGGCCCCCGGAGCATCGAGGATCGTCAGGGCTGAAAAAGGAATCTTGCCCCTCGCGAGCTGATACCAATCGGGGCACCATGGCCATCTTACGAAGCCGCCGGCCGCCCCTCTCGATGGTCACATATGGGGCACAAATATGCACAGTAAGACATAAAAGACCACGCCCCGGCAGCTCCCAAGTCAACGAGGTGACGTCCCTCGCTCGTCTCTTTGAACCGAACACGGAGCGCACACGAGTGCACACAACGCACCCTCGCATCCTGCATTCACCATTCGCCTACGAGGAGCGAAAAGGTTCTCTGCAGAATGTGGCTTAACCGCAACCGCAACCGCATTGTGCCGTCTGCCATCCCACCCTGCTCGCTGGGCTTGGACGCCTTTGACTGCTCTGGGAAAGTCTACTCGGAGCGATGGTACCTCAGCAGAGGTAGGCCTTTTAGCCCAATAGAGCCTCCGCGCTCTTCTGAGATGCCGACCCGTAGCAAAGATATGACACAAACGAAAGATACCACAGATTGCAATTGGGTGTCATGGCACCAGCTCGGGAGTACGGTGCCGTCGAGAAACTTTATTGATCTAACTATTCCGTAGAAGCACCGCCGAAGCAGGCTAGAACTTCTGGTCGACAGAAGCCATCCTCCACCCACTCGGTATCTCGGCACTGTCCGTGAACTGGAGCCAGCTACATAAGCTCCCAGCAGACGGGCCCAATTGTCGGCGCCAGTTGATTGTGACGAGTCTGACATGCTGGAGGTTGTTGTCGCGGATTCATATATAACCGCATGATGGACTCCTTCCCAGGATGAAGGCTTCTTGAAGGTTTGGGCGCTGGCGATTGGCCGAAGAGGAGTTGGTGGCGTTCTCCCACTGTCGACCAGGCAAAGCTTCGATGCAAGTGGCGGACGGTTTCTTCCACGGTAAGGCTGAAACGCTCGGATTCTCGATTCAAGGCCTTGGCTTTTCCGATAAGTCTATCTGGCTGCTGCTGGGTGCTTCTCGGGGCCGATTCCAGGTACGCAAGTGTCCTGCGAAACTGTAAGTCTACAACACAGCCTCTATCATGTCCAAAGTCGGGACTGCACGGATGCATACCTTCATTGCAAGATGTGATGATGCAGTCCTGCTCGAAGGCAAGGCCACTTAGTGGGTGATCATCGAGCTTCTTGGACTGTCGACCACGTGTCAGTAATTAGTAGGACGACAGTCCGTCTGACCATAGCGGCGCGAACATACCATAACAGGAGGCAGAAGTGCTGTCCGAGCCCTCGGTTCGACAGGATGATTCAAGAATTCAGATTCATCCACAGTCTCCACTTGAACAAAGCTCCCGGTCCGATTCGAATCTGATCTGATGCGATTGACGACGCCCGTGCTTTCTGTCCTTTGACGTAGTAATGATATCGATTGGGTTGAAATACTCCCCCGGGTCCTGGCAGTTACCTGGATCACCCGGTTAGTTGCGACAATTGTTCCCTGTCGGGCACAGGTTGACTTACGCCTTTCGGGCGGTGAAGCATGCCAACACTGAAGTCCCACAACAGGAGCTTACAGTCGTCGCCTACACTGCCAAAGCGGTAGGTCCTTTCGTCGCAGCGCCACGGATCAAACGCCACGGCAGTGACCCACGAATCGTGGCCATGACATCGAGCAATGATCTGACGTTCAGGGAGTGACCAAATAGTTACTAGGTCGTCTTGGCCCCCCGTGAGCACGTATTTTCCATCAGGCGACCAGCATACACAGGTAAATCCGCCATAATAGGACGAGTATATATCGGTCAGCCTGGCGAGAGTCAGTCCACTTTCCGAAACGGTACAGAGTCTGGCGTGGTCCACGTACCTTTCCTGGGGATAGTCGATTATACGGAGAAAGCCATCGTCTCCGACTACGGCAAGATGTTTGCTGTCAGGTGAAAAGGCGAAGTCGGTGATAGTTTGATTGGAGATCTTCCAGCAAGCTACGGGGTTTGCCTTTTGATTTGACGAGTTCACACTCTTACTGATGGCCAGCGTTGATTGGTCCTCGTCTTCGATACTGATCGCTTCGTCTATCAGCTCTTCCGAGACGAAAGGCGCGTCTTCTTTCTCCTTGTCGTAGACGATTAGCGTCCCGTCCATGTGGGCTGCCAGAAACAGGTTCTCGGACCCAGGAATCCATTTAATGGTAGAGACAGCAGAGTTGTTGATCATGCCGTTCTTATTAATGCGAGCATATTTCTGCGACATGGGCTCGTACCAAATGATGTCGCTTGCCGAGGATCCCATCACAATGTCCATGTGCGTCGAGTGCTTGGTCAAGCTGTTGATATCATGGCACAGCATATGAGCCTTGGTGAAGAGAATCTTGGTCATCGGGTCCTGTTTCGAGCTGGAAGAGAGGTCCAGCCACTGAAATGCCCGGTTTATGTTGACAAAGGCAAATGTCCCACCCTGATCCCGTTCTTGCAGCTTCTTGGCCAGTGACTCGTGGGGTATGACTCGGGAGACAAACGAGGAATTGCTTTTGATGATGTTATTCTTGGGTTTGCGGCGCTTGAGCCCATCTCGAGTCATGAGAGGAGAGAGGGCGGCGTTGCCCTCGCCAAATGGTCTGACCGTGCTCGACTTGCTGCTGCCATTTTGAGATGCTGCAGGATTGCTGGTGTCGCTGCCGGTCTCTATGGATATCCTTGGCTCCTTCTCGATCTCCTTGATCTCCTTGACCTCTTCGACCTTCTTAGGCTCCCTGCTCTCTTTGGAATTGTTCAGTCCCAGCGATCTCCATCGCAACAGACTGCTCGTCGCTGTGGTGGTCCGGTATAGGTCGGTATTGATCTGCTTCGGGTTCAACGACACCAGCGACAGCTTGACGCCACTAGTTGGAGGAGCAACGCTCGTTGCTAGCGGGTTGGGGTTGACGACTGGAGCTTCTGAGGGATGCGGAGGTGGGGTTGCTAATTGCAAGTCATCCCGTAAGACGTATGTGCCTTCACCGGCCTGAAAGGTGTATTCTGGTCCTTCGCGTGTGGTCAGAGTATTCGCAGTCTCAAGGGTAGTTGCGATCAAGCCGCTGTTGGTGGGATATCGAGGTGGAGGGGGGATGGCACTGCGTACTTGCAATCAGCAGAAAGCCAACGGTATTGGGTGAGGGAGATCAAACATACAACATGGCGAGCGGTGTCGATTGAAGGCAGAGGTTGTCGCGCGCGTCGGAAGAGCTGCTGAGTCGCACGGGGTATGGAGAGAGATGCGTACTTGTAAGGTTGAAAATAGAAGATACTGGGGGATGGTGGAGTGAGTGGGAGTTGAGCGTAGCAGTGGCAGCGACCGGGGTTTCCACACGCAGGCACACGATAGGCGCGCCTCGGCCATCGTCCAACCTTCTCCCGGCTCCTTGGAGCTTTTCTCCGTGGGTCCCCCTTCGATGCGGGGGCGCTGCGCTCCTGTGTCCGCACTTTATCCAAAAGGTCGAGCTACTTGGTTGCTCTTGGTTCACATTGTGACGGGCAGCTGCCGCTGAGCTCGCCAGAGAGCGCCGTCGCCCTGCAGCTGCTAGTGCGAGAAACATGGATTCGGCACTTGGTGGCTCTGGAGCCTTCGTCCAAAGGTCTAACGCACAGAACAGCAACTGTTGCTCCCATAATAGATGGTCGCGGGTTCACGTGCTCCTGTCCTGTAAACGATGGCCACCTTTATATATCGTCCGGCCATCTCAAGGCAGATAGTTCAGCTCTCAAGGTGTTGACAAGCTCCTGGCTGACGCTCTCTAGATCCTCCCGGACTTGCTGCGACTCAGTGTCTCCTTCGTCTCCATTCTCTTCTCCCTGCTCCTCGTGCTGCGGCGAACCGTTGGTAGTCGACTGCTCTTGATCTGAAGCATGTCCATTCTGCAACAGTGCAGCATTCTTGGGTTCTGGCCCAGTCACGCTCAGCAGCACACGATCTGCTACGGGGGCGATGACAGATATAGCTCCGTTGTTCTGGGCCTCAAACACGAGCATATCTTCGGAAGCTATCGTATAGGCGGTCGCCATCGTTGTGGATTGCGTGCGGATCTGTTTGATTTTGGGAGCCTGGTGTCTATATGCGTAGGCGAGGATAGACCCATTCGCGGCGGAGACCAAGAGCGACGACACATGGTCGCTCCAAGAGAGCGCGTCATCTAGAAGTGACGATAAGCGATCCGAGTCGAGCATGAAGACTCGATTCATTGTCAGTGCGGCCGGCAACGGGGCAGCAAGCGTTCTCGCAGTGGTATGAAGAGCTATCGAAAAGTTGGACAGCTGCAGCCGCGACACGCCCGTCCCTCCTCACTGCGAGACACTCCACAGATGTGCCGCTTTACGATTAGTGCGCTTTAACGGGCATTAGGTCATCGAGGCCCTTGATGATGTTATGCTTCGCAGTAGGAGAATGACTACATTACCCACGATTACCGTACCAAAAACGATTGACCCGTGCATTGACAAGATAATTACCAAACATCCTGGTCCGTGATCACCCCAGGCCAGCTCAAGCACTTCTGTACACTGAGTGGTAAGAAGCGAAATTAATTCAGCCCAAAGTGGAGGTGGCTTTGACCGTCAGTCACGACCTCTCGTCTGCTTCTCGCCGCCACTGAAGCTACCCTGATCCATCTCTGGTATTCGAAACAGGCCATACTGCCCTAATCAACGAGAAATACAGGGAAGGCTGTGGACAGACCATCAAACAGCTTATTCTCCATATGCTGGTAGACCTGTGCAATATTCGTCGTCCTCGGGTCTCGACGTGAGCGTATGTTCGCTCATCTCAAGCTCTGATATTGAGCTCTGCGGTCCAGGGACAACCACGAACGGTATTCTGTCAAAGGCGAATGTGAAACGATGGCCACTATACTCCAGAGTGAATTTGAGCTGTAGACAGTGGGCGCGAAAGATGTTCTGGGTCGAGAAGTCTGGCACCGCCGATGGAGGTAGACATAAGTTTGCGACTTGGCCCAGGTTCAGGATGGCTGTTGGCGAGGCTTCTCGCTCCGCGGTGTACCTGGGAAGCCCACTGTTGTCCACACTGTCGGTTATTTTCACATCACAAGAACCACGGCCTAACAAGGTACGTTTCGATTCGTGACGATCCTGACCCCCAACGCGCACAGCTGTGTTTACCACAATCCATGCCGCGAAGTGTCTGATGCGGACGAAAGACATCTCGGGATCCATGTGCTCTGGCCCATTATTCTCGTTTGGCCCTTGAAGTTGGCGAAACACTGAGACAAGCATCGGGATAGGATCTTCCGACATGCACTGGATCCTTTTCGGCACGAGCAAGCTGAGACGTACTTCCTGGGAAGCAACGTCCATAGCTCTTTGAGGGCTGTGGCGTATCAGCGCGGCAGCTCGATTTCTCAATGATCCTGCAAAGCTTCGAATGCGGCAATCATGGTGATAGACTCGGTCTGGCCGATCGACATCCAGTCCCAGGATCGGTTTGCCGCCAGGTTGCCGTACGATTATCGATCTCGACACATGGAGGTCGCTGCTGAAGCTGACGTTCTGGTTCTCCCGCGGTCGAATCAGCCTTGCTTCCAGCATATACTCGACGCCACAGTGGAACGAGCCAGAGTAGCTCATCGATGACGGAAGGGACTGATTAATAGGACATCCTGGGCCCCGCCGATGGTCGGATAAACATGTGTCAATGCATCTTGGGACTTGAAAAACGAACGGCCAGACATATGTTCCTCTCCGATGGGTGTATTTTCCACGGTACAAATTGTGCCGATGGAAGAACAGGTATTGGGACGACTTATAATCCGAGTTCGACGCAACGCTCCCGTAGCAATTGGGCAAGAAGACGTAGCTCCGCACCATGAAGGAAATGTCGACCTGGCCGATGGATTGATCGGTACACATGACCAACTTAACGATCCCCGGCACAAGGACACCAGGAGGGTAAATGTGGCCCGTCGGATTCGAGAGCGTGATGGATAAAGACATCGCAGAGCATCCAAGGCTTCGTAGGGGGTGTTGCTCAAAGCTGATGGACTCGATTCTGCGACATTGTTCTTCGAAGCAACAATGTTCTTGCGGGCAGGAGGGACATATCACTGAGGCAGTGGCACAAAGAAATGGCAAGGCTCGAGTCTGTCGCCGCAGGTCCCGCTAACTCGAATATCTACTCAGGGCCATCAGCAGTCCATCAAGCTGAACGGATCGCGTGCGCCTCATCATCAAGATTTCTTCAGAATGGACAGACTTCTTGCCAGATCAGGATCAGCCAAACTACGACCAAGCAACGGTTGGTGCCGGAGAAACCGCTCAGTACGCTCCTGCCTAATGACTGCATCCGTGACAGAGGTAGGAGGGGGAGATGACTACTCGGAAGAGTCGTTCGTGGCGGATTGGTATGAATGAGAGGTATCACTGCTCAAACGGATGTGTGAACTTCCTTGGTCATCATGTTGTCCGGGAGCGGCTACATGATCCCTTGACTCCCGCTCACCAGGCCAAACCACGCGATCCAAGCTCGATACTACTCGGTAAGCCACTGGATGAACTGATTATCCCAAGACTGGCTTTTGGCTCACGGTGATTTCCAGAAATTCTGGGGTGTCGAAGAGACGTTTCCGATTTGTGATCCCGTCCTAGCCGCCCTTGCCGTGCCGATGCGTCGACTCAAGGGGTCCCAACCAAGCAGCACGATCATCCACTGACGTCAAACGATATGAAGTGGGCACTGGAAAGGAAATTCGCCGGTAGTCTGGAGGCACATCCCGTGGCACTAATCCGACCATCGCGCAGTTCAGGGTCTCCAATGTTGCGTCCAGGGATTTGGGTGCGCACTGTGCGTCACGGCCTCTCCTTCTAGGCCGAAGCGCACTGTCCTATCTTCGCATACACAAGCCAGTGCCATCCACGGCACAGCTAGCCACCGCAGGACCGACATGGACAGCCTGGAAAGACAGCAATCGAAGAAAACGGCGAGGCAACGCTCAAGGTCAGAAGGCAATGAGGCCCAACTCACAGAACTAGCCATCCCTCCGCCTGTGCCCGAGACCGAAGGCGTACATGACACGTACGAGAGAGAAGAGCGAAAGGCGAGAAGAGCACCCTCTAAACAGCAGGGCGGCGACGACCCCGACGCAGAATTAACAGAGCTTGCTGTGCCTGCTCCCGCCTCTCGTCGAGGCTCGGTGGATGAGGAAGCTGGCCCTCCAACGCCAGCGCCCACCGTTCCCTTGCAAGATGAGGCATTTACCAGCTCTAACGACTCATCGTTGACACAGCTCGAGGAAAAGCCCGCAGGACCAAAAGACGCGGCCGTCATTCACACGGAACTTTGCACCATCAGCTGGCTGGTGTTTTTTGCCATCCTGGGGACGTTGGCTCGACTTGGTGTCCAAGCTCTAACGACATATCCTGAGGCTCCCTTCCCATCGACGGTCCTCTGGGCCAACCTGGGAGGTTCCCTATTTCTGGGCTTCCTCCTGGAGGATCGGCGGCTGTTTCGGTACACCGTAGAGACGGCGATCGAGTCAGGAGACCGCAAAGGTGAAATCGACAAGACGAAGAAGACCTATCCACTGTATATTGGGTTGGCAACCGGGTTCTGCGGCAGCTTTACGTCGTTCTCGACGTTCATTACCGACGCGTTCCTTGCCCTCACGAATGCGCTCCCCTCGCCGTCTCCAACGTCGCCATACCACACCGTGGCCCAGAATGCAATCCATTCCAGGAATGGCGGCTATTCTTTCCTGGCCACGACGGGGATCCTCATCGTACAGCCGGCTGTCAGTCTAGCGGCGCTCAAGACCGGCGCTCACATGGCCATCGCGGTCGAACCAGTTCTGCCGGGCCTGTCGATGAGAATGCTCCATCGCGTGCTCGACCCCTTCTCGATCCTTCTCGGCTGGGGCGCCTGGCTGGGCGCCGTGCTCCTCTGCATATGGCCCCCAGAACATGCTTGGCGGTACCGCGCGACGTTCGCAGTCGCGTTCGCACCACCGGGCGCCCTCCTACGTTTCTACCTCTCCAAGCACCTGAACGCTCGTATCGCCGCGTTCCCGCTGGGCACGTTCATCGTCAACATCTTCGGCACCATGATAGAGGGCATGTGTATGGACTTGCAACACTCGCGCACGATCGTGGCCAACGTACCCGGCGCGGATGCCGCGGCATGTGCCGTCCTGCAGGGCGTGATATTCGGCTTCTGTGGCTGTGCCACGACAGTGAGCACGTGGGTGGCGGAGCTGAACGGCCTGAGGAGGAGACATGCGTGGTTGTACGGCTTGACCAGCGTTGCCGTCGCCTTGGCTTTCCAAGTGGTGATAATGGGCAGCATGGGCTGGACGGTCGGCTTCGACCAGCATTGTCAGGTCAGAGGAGCATGAGACAATACATCAACATCACACCATGCATGCATGCATGTGAGGATAACAACACATCAACATCACACCATGCATGCATGCGAGGATAACAACACATCGACATAACAGCATGCATTCTAGATTATCTTTCTTATTAGAGGGCACTGTGAGAATCACGCAATTACGGGTTGACAGCAGGGCATGGCAGGGCAGGCCAACCCCCACGAAATGAATGCACAGCGGAATGTCACATTGGCTAGAAGAAAAAAAAAGTAACTCCTTCCCCAAATCCAGGGTGTTTACCTGAGCGGAGAGCAGAGAGAGCACTCAATATACACGATTATGATCTCAGATCTGATCACCTCATTACCACCTTGTCTGGACAGATCACTTGCCAGTGCTTCATATTGGATCTTTGGTAAAAATTGACCGAGTTAGATCGTTAGAGCGTAGAGGCAGAAGAATACCCTAGGAAAGGGTTATACGCCGCATCCACAAACTGGGCGGACCACATGACAGGCTCGGAGATGCCCTGTGCAAAGCCCATATACTCGCTACTGCCTTGGCCTTGGCCTTCGAACTCGTAGAAGCCTAGGACGGAAGGGTCAGGCCTCGTCATGCCGTCTATGCTGGCCTCAGTGCTCGAGTTGACCGGAAGGGAGGCCAATGCCTGCTCCTGATGCTCGTCCTGCTGCTGCTGCTGCTGTTGATGTTGATGATGATGACCGTCTTTAGGAAGCTGCAAGTGGACTCGGCTCCTCGTTTCCTTCAACCCTTCCATCATATCCCTGGCCAGGCGCGCGGCTTTGGAGTTCGTGCTGAGGACCTCGAAGACCCGCAGGCAGAGGTCCGCGTCCTCCTCCACGGCGGCCCAGTCGAACCGCTCGTCGCCAACGGGCTGGTCATGGCCCGGTCCCAGGTCCTGGTCCAGGTCTAGCAGGATTCTGGCCACGAGGAGGATCGAGCTCGCGCAGATCAAGCACGAAATCATCTGCCACCAGGGGAAGTCGAAGACGAGGCTCCTCTTATCGGGGATGTTGTGGAGGAGTCGTGCCGTCTGCTGCGCTGCGTCCACGCACGCCCTCTTGGACTGGTTCACGCGCCAGCTGTCGAGGTCGAAGCCCTGCGGATCCGGATTTGGGATTGGTTCTGGAATCGAGTTCGGAACCGGGATCGGATTGAGCCGAACAGTCGAACGGGATAGGAATGGGCGATGGATCAGAGCGCGGAGGTTGTAGAATTTGATCGCGAGCATGTTTCTCTGTATCGGGCAGGTCAGGTCAGGTCAGGCCAGCAGGACGCGTGGGTAAGCGGGTGCTCATGCTCTTGGAAGCAGTGCAAAAGGACAAAGAGAATGAGACCAGGACAACAAGGCTGAGGACATACCTGGCGACGAAACGTCTCTGATTTCTCGAAAGGATGGCCCAGGTCGAAACGGAGCGAGCGTGGCAGGTCGAACTTCCACTGTAATAGACTGTGGTCGAGGGTCTCTATCGTCGACAGGGTCCCGTCGTCCAGCTGCGTGAAAGCCGGGCTGTAGAGGCTGCGAAGGACTTGGCCTATGATGTGGGAGAAATGAATCATAGCTATGAAGTAGTCTCCGATCCAGGGACGCCTTTCTGACGCGGCGGTCGTTGTGCCTGTGCCTGGTTGATCCAACACAGGCGCAGGCCCATCGTCTAATTGTGGCAGGGAGACGTTGAAGTCTCCCTGTCGTATGGCGGGCGGCCTGCTTAGTTGTAATGCCACCAGTTGATCGAGGATGTACAGACTGTACCATACACGCCGTCGGCCGCCTAGCGTCGAAGGCGGGTTCTGACCTATTTTCACCATGGCGTCTCCTTCGACGTGCAGACCGACGGCTTGGGCAAGGCGGATGACAAAACCTAACTGCGTCCAGCACCTGGTTTCGAGGTCAGTAAGACTGGATTGTGGTTGCAGGGAACTTACAAGTCTTTCTCGCTCGTCGCTAGTAAATAGAAGCATTGTGCAAGCAGTGCACATATATGGTCGAGGCTGGTGTCGGACTGAAGTTGCTGCGAGATTTGCAAGGCCTCCTCAAAATAGATCCGATGTTCTGGTGCCTCTGCCGGCGCATGATCGGCGTCCGATTTTGAGAAGGAGTCATAGCAAGCAGCGAGAGCAAATATCGTTACTGGAATCTCAGTACGCGTGATCAAGACCCGATCATTTCAGCCCACTCACATAATAGCGATAGCCATGGCCCATGAAGTTTGTCAGGCACGTCGGTTTTCCAGAATTCCTCGTACTGTTCCTGGAATGCTTGCTGGCACACAAACGGGTAAGCGGTGTGGATCGTGGAGAAGAAGATCTCCAGATATCTGTCGGCAGTTACCCTTGGCGGCAGCAAAAAGGGCTTCTGCTCGTAGCTGGATTGCCGTGTTATTTCGTCCTGTTCGTAGCTGTCCCAGACTTCGGAGTGCGTCGATGGCAGACTCGGTTGTGGGCCAACCCTCCCGCTCAGTGTTTGCTTCATGATATGCAAGAAGCGCACCTCACTCGCCTCCCCAAGGTACCTCTGAGGCGGGGTCGCCAGGTTCTCATGCGACGGGGAGGCCTTATCGCTCATGGGATCTTTGCCTTTTTGGCCTGGTATTCCGTCCAAGTTGTGCATGGAGGGAACGCTTTGTCGAAGGTTGGCCAGCGTGACGGCCACGGCCCTACGGTCGTCTTCATCGAGGCGTTGTCGGAGATCCTCAACGAGTCTATCATAACTTGCAATGATCTCAAGCTGCTTTCGCGAGGTGCCATCAGTGCCACTGCACGAGGCTTCTGACGTTCTGCGACTGCGACGCCAGGATCGACTGTCTGCTTTTGCATTCCACACACAAGAGTGACCATAGCCGACACAACGGTTGCAGACTGGCTGTTTCCCATCACACTTATCCTCATACAATTAGTCCACTGGGGACGAGCAGCCGCGGTGGGGAACTCACCTTGGCCTTGAGACGTCGGCAACTCTCACACGCTACCGTCACCCGGCGACGTTTGATTCCGCGGTCAGAGCCGTCTTCAGCCATATTTGCCTATGTTCGGACTGTTCTGCATGTAAATATAGTCGATTCTCACGAGGAGATCGAAACGAGTGCGTCCTGGCTCATCACATCACGTGAGCCCGGCTCAGCAACGGCTAAGGCGGCTCTGACGGGAGCAGCTTGTTGACTCGAATTTCTCGCGGCTGGCCGGGAGATCTGTCGTTGGAATTTTGGAGTACTGGCAGCTCATGAGGGTCCTCGATGCCTCTTATACGTGTCCAACGCGTCAATCCCAGCCATTTCAGACGGACGCCGTGATGAAGACGCACCGATCTGAGCTCGACAAATAGATGGCAAAGTTCAGTCCTGACCACCGACCAGATTGGGCGGGCGAGGCACGTGACAAGCACCGCTGGAAGAAGTACTTTAGTACCAGTAAAGATTCGCCGTATAATCACTGTCTACGATCGACTGCAGTGCTGTTTCGCGCAGTTTCAATTTATCCGTTCTCGCTGTGCTTGAACATTTCGTGCACGACTCAGTCGGCTCCCGATACGTAGCCTCTACCTCCTCCTTCTACTCTCTCAAATACCCGCCAAACTCGTCTTTGTCAATCGTGCTCGCTTTGGCTACGAGTGAGTTCAATGAGGAGTCGTGCTCCTTGCGGGGAGTCGACTTTATGGACTGGTTGTGTCGGCGGCGGGGGCCATGATGATTCCTCTTGCCTTCTTGTCCGCTGTTACGAATTAGGTACTCCAACACTAGGAATACTAAGGAGAGGCTGCCACTCTTGAGCGGACTAATTTGCAAATCGGTCTGCAGACAGGGAGTGAAAATCAGGATTTCCGTGTTACCTTGACGGTTACAGTAGGCAAGGCTCCGGAATGTCAGGGGCTCATTGTCGCTGTCTGGAGCATTCGATTTCTCCCCCGACACAGTGCCCATCGCCGGCTTCATCTGCAGCTCTGATGGGAGTTACTTGTACTGCGTCCTGCGTATGTCGGAGGGGACAAGTTTCGAACACGCAATGCTTGGGAAAGCTTGTGACGCACGCATGCCCCGTTCATTGGCCGTACGAGTACGAGACGACTATCTAGAAAAGTTGTATGTATTGTGAGGCCTTTAAAACACTTACTTGGTGCTCGTACGACCATGTGCAAGGTCGATCGAGAGGTCGATCATGGCGGCGGGCCTCACTCGTATGTTCTGAACCACGTGTGCTGTCTCCTCATCTGACAGGCCTGAAGCTCACCGCAAATTAACAGAAATATCTCATTCTGCGGCGTGGCTCGGTTGAGCACCAACACGGCTTCGCATGTGACGGTCGGAGGCATCAGAAGCTTATTGTTGAGTATGCTTTTGTCGAGTGGCTTGCAGAAGAAGTCATCCGTCAGCTCATGGAAGTCACAGCAAGGCATACGGGACACCTAAATATCCCAATTAGCATAGATTACTATTCTCGAGTAAGCGTCCGTCCAGTAGGGAGGCCGTGGCTCCCTCCGCGTGCTAGGGCACCAATATTGCATTCGGTTCAGGACATCAGCGCAGCAATTCGACTTGTTTCTGGTAGACACGATCGTGGTGGAGCGTAGTAATAATATTTCCCTTTCAACGCCTGTGCTCTGTTGGTCCGTGGTTATTTCGCTGTCAATGCAAAGCTAAAGCCCAATATGGCCATACCCAAAAATGCAAAGGCAATACAAGTTCCCTTGTTGTGGCTCAGCTGCAGACTCTCGGCGAAGAGCGACAAGGCAACACTGGTCATCACACCGGACGTCACCGCAAACATGCCACCATACACTCCTTCAGTAGGAGCTCCCAGACTGCTCCTGTTGGCCAACTTGAACCACAAGGCTGCAACTCCGGCTCCAATGGGCTGTGAAACGCCGCCTAAGAATGACGACCATGCTATTGCCTTGACCCTGGAGCCGATCGCGAGGTATAAGGGTAGAGACATGGCAAAGCCTTCGGTGATGTTGTGGATGAACAATGCCATGAAAACTGCGAAACCCAGTGTAGGATTTGCGTGGTTGGTCGCATATGTGATGAAGCCCTCTGGAGCTTTGTGTAAGGCAATGGCCAACGAAGTCTGTAGGCCAATGGACATGAATGCATTGGTAGGGACGTGGTGATGGTGCTCTGGTGGTCCCGATGGTGAATGTGAACGGTGAGACGCGCGGCGATGAGACCCACTTGTGCTGTCGTGTTGGTGCTCAGGATGATGAAAGTGATGCGTCGACGATCTCGACCGAGTCATAGTAGGTTTCGAGCCTCTTACATCGACGTCCTGAGTCATATGCTGACCGAGAACTGGCCCATTCGATGAATGATCCTGCTCCTCGACCTCTCCAAACGTCGAGCCGCTGCGCCAAGTAGGTGAGTGCAAAACCGGAGCATGGGCCGGCATAACAGAGCCTCGTCTCTGGGCTGCCTTGAAGCAGTCCTGGCCGCAAGGATCCGTGAAGCCCATGCACGGACCGTTTTCATCGCAGTTGTCTTTCTGGCCACTCACGTACTTTGTAAATGTCCTTGTGAGCGTTCTAGGCATTATGGATATCTTCCGAGAGCGTGCAGTGTGAAAGGACTGGTCACCAATATGTGCGTTTTCCTCAGGGTCCGGCTTTCCAGGGCTCAGGCTGACGGTCCGAGACAGCAGCGGACTGCCTTCATCGGCCTCTTGGATGGGATCTGTCCGGCATTTCGACACCAAGAGACCATTAGTATGCTCATCGTCATGTGCATGTTCTGACATTTCTTCTTGATCCTTAGCCTCCCCCTCGTCATGAGTGTGGTCGCAGTCGACGACGTGGGATGGAATGAACTGGTGTAAAACGCGCGACAGCAATTGTATACCAACAACGCCCACCAGGAATAGGCCGATCAGGAGGTACGACGCTGCGCGAGGCGAGTAGCCTGCGTCCTTGAAGTATTTCTTGGACTGCGGGAGCATTGAATACAGGGCCGAGAACAACTGTAGCACCGTCAACTCTATTGCCTCCCGACGCGGAATTTACTCACCATGACCCCAAAACTGAGACTTAACGAGGCGGAGAGAAAAGCGTCACTTTCGGATATTTGAAAGGTGCGCCAACGGTGAAACTGCCGCACGGGGATGTCGACACAGATGATGGAGGCGCCAATAATGCAGGCTTTTTCATGCAGTCAATAATGACTGAGACCCCGATGGGAAGATGGTGGCTACTCACCGACGCCGCTGATACATGTCATGACCCATCCTCGAGTATCATTGTCGATGGCCATCTTGCCGAGCGTTGACTTGCCCGCAAACGGCTGTTCATGTAGAAGTGCGGTAGGATATACACCGCTGTTCGCTGCAAACGAAGTCGATACTATGTTTGATGGTGTTTTAGGGAGAAAGGAAACGCAACTATACGAGGCTTGTGAGAGTGGTATGGCGAAGGAATGAACAGTGGTAGGTTCGAGACTCGGTCGCAGTTGCAGCCAAGCGGGAATGACGAGCATCCCACGAACTTCTTTAGAGGACCTTAAGGACTCGACGTTTGCGGCTTAGGGGCCGGCTCGCTTCCCCCCCACAGGCCCTACGCCTACGAATGATAGGCGAGTCGATGCCTGCACCGCCTAGCTGGCACGCGTCTCAGCCTTGCTCGGGCCTCTTACTTTAGGCAGCCGAGTGGCACTTGCACATGCCAGGGTCAGCTGCACCAGTCATGCGTTGATTGGCCTCGACAATCACGAACTTTCCATCGATTTTGAAGAATGCGACGCGTCCTCGATGGCAATCTCCTGACATTTCTCACCACCCCGACACATGTCCAAAACTACCATTGCCATCATCGCGGCTACGTCTGCTTTTGCAGGCGCGTCGCTCACGGCTCTGTTGATTCCCCGATCCCGAAAGGATGACCCCAGACCGACGCCGACGTTGAGCGAGGCCTCGCCGTCTCCGACACTACCTTTGCCAGCGACTCCTCCACCGCCCACGTCCAGCCCTGTACCGGTTCCGGTGACCGCATCAACGCAGCCTGCCTTGTCCTCTGTGATAGCGCCAGTCGATCCATCTGGCATACTGCGATATGGCTTTCCCGGCCCTGTTGCCGACACACTAACTACTCCCTCCCACCTCTCGTCGTTTAACAGATTCACGCGAAATCCTCATTGGGTGGCGGAGCACTTCACAGCCCAGTCACTGCTCATGAACAATGGATCCCGCCGACACAGCGTTTTCTACGAAGATCTGAATGTCCCTCCCATGTTCCGCGCGAAGCTTTCCGATTACTTTCGAAGCGGCTACGACCGAGGACACCAAGTCCCAGCAGCCGATGCAAAATGGTCACAAGACGCGATGGACTCGACGTTCGTGTTAAGCAACATGTGTCCGCAAGTCGGAGAAGGCTTCAATCGTGACTACTGGGCACATTTCGAGGAATTTTGTCGGGGCCTGGTCAAGAAATACCCCAGTGTCCGGGTGGTCACTGGCCCGCTATACCTGCCCAAGAGAGACGAACGAGACGGGAAATGGAGAGTATCGTACGAAGTGATCGGGAATCCTCCCAACGTGGCTGTGCCCACTCACTTTTACAAGATCATCTTCGCAGAGGAGGCTGCTAACAGCCCCATTGGGTCGGTGGCCCTCGGTGCTTTTGTCTTGCCTAATGCTGAGATCCCGAATTCGAAAAGCTTGCGAGAATTTGAGGTTCCTCTTGAAGCAGTGGAACGAGCCAGTGGGCTGGTCTTTGCAGACAAGCTCCCCATTGAGAGGAGAAAGCGGCTTTGCAGCGAAGTCGGCTGTGAGATAATTGTTCGCGAGTTTGATAAAGCTCGGCAACAGTCGAACGGCGTCGGACAGGCTCCGAAAGTGTCCCCTCAGATTCAGCAACCTGCGGGCAGGTGGTGAAAAACCGAGATCGCTGATGGCCAACGGAGACTGCTGCTCATATGACACGAGCATAGAACGCGCAGACTTGGGGTTTCCAGAACATCTTTGAGATCGAGCGTTTCAGCAGCATGTATCATATGGCGGTGCATAGCGGATTGAGTCCTCAAACAGAGAATTTTCCAAATGGGCAACCCGAGTATATGCAACAGGGATGGCTTTGCGGTAACGCTTTGCGACCATCTTCCCCATCCAGTATGTCGTGAGAGTAATGAGAGAATTGAAGCGCACCGCAAGACGCATTCACAATCATGGTTTTCGACAATATCGACCACTTCAGCCTCGAAGCCGTCACCGACGCGGTCAAATGCCTGTTGTCTGCCTTGGCAGTGGCTTATCGACCTAATAGAGACCGACTCATATCCGCCTGCGTCACACTAACTGTATAATTCAGCCTCTCACTGGGCTTTTCCAGATCTCGAAATCACTTCTTGTGGCCTTTGGATGTGTGACTCATCGTTCAGCCAACCAGATCTAGGCACCAAAGGCCCAGCCTTGTGGCCTGGAATCCTCATAGGCAGCAGGGCCTTTGGCGGCAGTGCAAACCAGCCTGGCGAACCTCATGGGACCAGTCGGCCACATTGAATCGTTCAAAGATAGACATATTGTCGGACACAGCGCGTCAATGTCGGCCTTTCAGGCAACAAGTGTGCCCCTCTCTAGGCTCCCTCCCCACTACACGGTGCCCTTGCAATTCGTATAACTTTCAGCCTCATGTCTCTGTTTACCGGTCATGTCTCTCAATCCAACATCTCATTCATCTGAACTTTACTTGTCTTTCTTCCCAAAACACCGCCAAGATGCCAGCAGAAAAGGAGGCCCCGAAGAAAGCCGACGAGGCTGAGCAGAGCAACAGCACCAAGTCGGAGAAGAGTGACAAGGAAGTGAAAGACGACGAGCCGAAGGAGCCGGAAGTTCCCCAGGGCAGCATCACCGAAGCCAAAGCGCTGTACTCCAAGAAAGACAATGACGGCAAATATCAGTGGGTGACTGAAGAGCCGGTCGACGTTGTCGATGCCGCCGAGAACGAGAAGACGGCCCGGTACGCGTTTCTCGTTCGCAAGCAGAAATCATACGACAGCCGCAAGAAATATGACATTCACTCCATCATTGTCCAGTCGCCGTGGTTGAAGAAGGCGCTCGGGGTGATCCTCGAAGACTACCCCGGCATCACCACGAATCTCGACCGCCTCGTGTTTCGAGCGCCTTTTCACCCATTCGTGCATCGGTGGACGCGGCTGGCTGACCTTCTGGAGAAGAACGAGTTCGAAGAGGATATTGCGCGTGAGCACCTCCAGCTGTTCCACGATGTCTTGTTCGAGGAGCTCAAGAACGCCATTGCCGCAAAACTCGACCTGGTCAAGAACGGCGTCATCACCTTCGAGTACTTGTGGACCATCTTTGAGCCCCAGACGCTGGTCTACAGCGTGTCTGACGGGAAAGAGTGCGTGTTCAAGCTCAACTCGTCAAGCACCGGCACCGATCAACGCCGAGGGCTCGACTTCCTCCAACTCGATGTCTGGTCGGTCGACTGGGATGGCAATAAGTTTGGACAGCATGTGACCTACCTTCAGAACTACGAATTCGCGGGGACGACTCCGATCACCTCGCTCCAGGCATACCCGTTGGAGTTTCACCCTGAAAAGGAACAACTTATGATGCGTCTCGTCCTCCGTGGCAAGCTTTTCGAACGCCTCGCCGGCTACCATTACAAGGCATACCGGGGCGTGGCGCTGGGATATGGCCGTTGCGGCATGATCCGTCACAACATTGAGTCACGGATCATCATCGACTGTGAAGCTCACAATCGATTTCTGCCAAACAATGCTGTCTACTTCAATTCCCTCTTCAAGCCCTCGAAGAAGTCGACCGAGGTCGTTCCGATGTCTGACGATGCAGAAGAGGATGACCTGTACGACGACGCAGTTGACATCTTCGACGATGACTCCTCGGACTACCTCGCCACCCCGGACTCGGAGAACGACGCGAAGAAGCCCAAACACCGCCCTCTGACCGCTGAAGAACTCCTCCTCGCCGTTCCCTATGTGCGCGGGTACGCCATCAAGACCAAGAAGTGGCTCTGGTTCTATGTGGATCAAGTCGAGGAGATCAAGTTCGCGGAAAACGCGTTTGCTTCGTTGGTCCTGCCAACGGAGCAGAAGTCGTTGATCCGTGCTTTTGTCGAGTCACAGGTCAAATACAAGGATGACTTTGACGATGTCATTGCGGGTAAAGGACGGGGCATGATCATGCTGCTCGCCGGCCCACCAGGCGTGGGGAAAACTCTGACGAGTGAATCGGTGGCCGAGGACATGCGTGTCCCGCTCTACATGTAAGTTGCAGCGTTGGAGGGATGAAGGGGAATGGGAGCTAACAGCAGAGTCAGGATGTCGGCAGGAGATCTTGGACTCGACCCGTCGGGCATTGAAGAGTCCCTCAATCTCGTTCTTGACATGGTCAGCAAATGGAATGCGGTCTTGCTCTTGGACGAAGCCGATGTCTTTCTGGAGGCCCGCTCCTCGAATGATCTTGAACGCAACAAAATGGTTTCGATCTTCCTTCGGGTTTTGGGTAAGATGGACCCCACTTGAATTCGTTTGCTCCTTTGTGATGTCTGACTACGAAGCGTTGGGTCTGTCGCCGTGGTCAGACATTGCACCACGTCCCACGACAGCTACCGATCCACCTTCACATCTCACGTTTAAGACATACAGCTGACAAAGATTCCCCGCAGAGTACTACGAAGGCGTTCTCTTCCTGACGACGAATCGAATCAAGAACATCGACGAAGCCTTCCATTCTCGTATCCATGTCACAGTCAACTATCCGAGCCTGTCGATCGAGTCCCGTCGGCATATCTGGCAGACCTTCCTCGGACATGACCATCCGATGAGTGGTAAGGATTTGGACCGGCTTGCCAAAGTAAGCCTCAACGGCCGACAAATCAAGAACATCCTCAAGACGGCACAGATGCTGGCCCGCAGTCAAGACAACCAGGCACCGACCAAGGACGGGAAACGTGGTGGTGTCAAGGTGGAGATGCGTCATCTGGAAACCATCCTGGCCATCGAGCGAGGCACGTCATGGGAGTAAGTACAAGCAATGGGTTAACTGGTCGGGTGCTCAGGCACAATACAGGACGAGTGTGGATTAGGGTGGATGTAGCTAGTGCTAGAGTCAGTTCCCTTATACAGTAATTGGCCACTGTTACCCAGCTGGGATAAAGCCAACCTCGTCATGCCGGGAGAGAGGGGCAGAATAATGTGCTCAATGCGTTCATATGAATCAAGGCAGTCAGTCAGTCAGTCAGTCAGTCAATCAAAAGAAAAGAGTATGAGTCGCCCAGTAATGCCGTGGCTTGGATGACAAGAGACAAAGCCGACGAAACCGGTCTGGAAGTCTTGAATCTGGACCTTTTCGTATTACGAGTACAGGACTGGTCACAAGGATAGTCAAGCACTCACCCAGTCCTATCCTTGTCCAGCCCCCAACCACCAGGGAAGATGAATGGCCAAGTCTCTTACGAGTGCGCAGTAGCACTGTGCAAGCACAAGTAACTTATGTATGGACAGGGTAATGCCTGCCACACATCCCGCCACAGAGCTGCATACAATGCGCCGGTCTACGGTAGAAAAAGCCACAAAAGCTTGGACACAAGAGGCGCCGAGACAGCCCCAGTCACCCAGTACGAGGTATTGTAGGGACCCTTCGTGGGCCCTCGTCGGCAATACCCTCGCGCGTCCCTCGCTTGATGGCTTGGCTCTTCCCTCTTTTCTTTGTTCTTTGTTCCTGAGGACCACACCACCCGCCACCAATGCCCAGCATCTCGCACGAGGACGAGGACGAGGACGAGCGAGGTGCAGTGATACGCCAGAGCACGCTATGGTCTTTTCGCCACCGTAGTGTCTCAGTTTTGTGCTCGTGCTGCACTACGAGTACACGGTAGGGCCGCACAGGAGGGCCACACAGTGATTGTCGGGCCACATACGAGTAGGAGGACACAGTGATTGTCGGGCCACATACGAGTAGGAGGACACAGTGATTGTCGGGGCACGTAGGAGGAAGCAGAGTAGAGCCGCACACTGGAGAGCCAAACTGTACGGAAGTACCTCGTAGGGACCTCAAAGTTACTGGTACGAGTACTGCGGACAGTAGGGCTGATTTCGACGCGGAGGAAACAAAGAGGATTTACCGCACTTCTCTCCCGCATTGACTGTGACCTCAGACCTTTTGTTCTGCCCTGATTCTCCCTTGCATGGTGGAGAGATTCGGACTTGCATTCGGTTCGCATGGCTGCAACGTCGGTTGCTCCGAAAAAAGGAATTGAATGAATGGAGAACGACAAAAGAAAAAAAGAAAAAAGAATAAGGTTGTCGCGGCGCGAAAAACAAAAGATCTGCCGGGGCTACGGCTACGGCTGTGACAGTGACTGTGACAGCATGAGCAAGACTTGCGAGATGCCATCAGTCCGAAGATCGGTGTTTTGCCTTTTTTTCTTCGTCCCTGTGCGGGTACTCTCACCGTACGAGATGCGGGTATCGAGTATGTCTGCCGTGGTTGTCCTGTCATTCTGAACTTGAGCTACAGAGTATCGAACAGTAATACGCGAGTAGTAAGCTACAGAGAACTCGTACAGTCATAAGTAAGTAGTGCATGAGGTGTTTGGATGGCTTAATACATACGGGTGAGGGGCGAAGCGAGGACGAGGTGAGGACGAGATTGAGGTTGAGGTATTTCCAGCCGCACGCCTACATACTTACTCGTACAGGTTACACAGTAGGTAGGAGGTATTAAAGGCTGTCGTAGGTACCCGGTACTCGTAATGAGAGACGGAAGTACACAGTCAGTCACTGAGAGCCGAGCTTCCCGCGTCCCGCTTGGAGCTCGGACTCAGCACCAGTATGCTTACTTTTACATCACATCGCATCACGTCAATGTCCCGTCCGGAAGAAACGGATCAGTGTGGAGGACCATGCGAGTACGAGTACAAGTACACGGGTACATGGACATGGACATGGACATAGTTTACGGTCGGAGCTCACAGTCCACAGCTCAGTACTGTGGATGAATCCCCCGCCGAGACAATTGCCTCATGGTATGAATACTCACTCGTAAGAGGACGAGTACGAACTCATAGCGAGTAAAATACGAGAAGGTAATATGCGCGTAGTAATTACTCTACTTTGGGCTTCATGCTTTATCCTTTGAGCTTGATGCTTTTCACGCTTCCTGATTCGAAACTTCGACATTCAGCTTCGACTTCGACCTTGGGAGCTCGCCACCATCTTCCACCATCCCGAGGAGAGAGGGGAAAGGGAAGATCCCTGGACGAACAAGCCGCAAAGGCGGGGAAAAGTGGAAAAGTTTCGCGCATGCCATGGATGGCGTGGATGCAGGGATATGTACTGTATGTGTACTCGTAGCTCGAACAAAGTGCCATGGCGGTCTCGGCATCTCGGTAGCCGTACGGGGTACACACGGAAGCATTTTACATAGCACTAACCCGCATACCTCGTATTTCAGTTGGAAATGGCATTCAGCCCGCCGACCCGCCCGCCACCAACCGACCACCAGTATACTGTGTACATGCTGTGTCCTTGGGACTCGTTTCGTGCTGTGCAGACCCGAGAACTCCGCACGAGGTGAATGAACCACTTTTCTACATGCAGTAGTGTACAAGTACTCGTAACTGGAGATACTGGGTAAGCAAGCAAGCAAGCAAGCTGCCTGCCCGGCCAACTGTGCCAACTTCCGCCACCTCGGTTGGGGCATGGACTCCACCCGCTCCACCGACTCTCACGTCACCGCTGGACACTGGAAAGCTGGAAAGCTGAGCTCTCAGAAGCCAAAAAGGGCGGAAAACGGAAAGGTGGAGCGCGTGAGCTTGCCCAGTTGTCACCGGTGACGGTCGCCTTACCGAGTACAGAGTACAGAAGTACTCCGTTGGGTTAGAGCTACAATGGGCGAAGCGAGCGAAAAGTAGGTACTGCACGAGGTAGGTCCATGTGGTCGGTCCCCCTGCCGCCTCTTCGAGCGTGTCAAGTTGAGTCGAGAGAAGAAAAGAAATGTGAAAGGAAAACGAAAGCACGAAAGACGGCTCAAAGTATTTTTTCCTGAAATGTTCGGGATTTGAGAATTGCGTCGATATACTGCAGATATCGTTGCAAGACTATGTATGTATGTGTGTGGACTAGTAGTAGTAGTGATTATTACCATGTACGAGGTATTCGACAAGGGAAGGTATGATGGCCGCCTCAGAGCCCTCAGGTCGAATTATGTTCCCTTTTTTTTGCCCTAATTTTGTTCCCTCCCATAATGATACCCAGGTGTGACTCCATTGCTGTGAAGGCGTGAAAACATTTGACAATATTGGCCATTGTCGTCGTGATGATCGTTGGGGTCGTTGATCCGTTGCGTGTGGGTCCGGGGACGTGATGATAAAAATGAAAAGCTCATTGACCCGCGTTCGTTCGTCGTCAGAGTCATCATCGTGCCCATTCATCCATCCTTCATTGGTCCCAGCTTGCTCAGGCGGGCAAGCTTAGTTCCAGTCTCCCCAGGTGGCGGCGGCAGTGACCGTCACATACTCGGGAACGGTGGCAGTATAGGTCACTGGCACGGTGACATAGGCGGTAGACACTGACCAGTCGGTCCACTCCTGGACGGCAGTGGTGGTGACGGTGGCAGTTGAGTAGACCTGAAGATGAATTGTTAGTCTGGTTCTCTCGGCCAAGCCAGGGCGCGAATAACTTACAGTGGTGGGGACAGTCTCGGTCTTGTAGACGGTGGTGGGAACAGTCTCGGTCTGGTAGACAGTGGTCGGGACAGTCTCAGTCTTGTAGATGGTCGAGTACGCGGTCGCGTAGACGGTCGTGGGGACGGTCGAGTACACGGTCGAGTAGGCAGTCGAGTACTCGGTGGTGTAGATGGTCGAGTACACGGTGGTGGCGGCACCCCAGTCTCCCCAGGTGTTGCCAGCGGGAGTATCGCCTCGCTTGACGGCAGCGGCGGAAGCGCCAGCAATGAGAGCGGCAGCGGCAGTGAAGAACTTCATGTTGATTGTGGTTGGGGGTATAAACGAAGGGGGTTTTTTTGGTTTTGGAGTGAGAGAATGAAACGAAAGGCTGGTTGTTTGAAGCGAAAGGCTTTTGATGTGTTTGGGTTGTTGTGATGAGGGTCTCGTGAGGCTGTCTGATGAAGAGGGAGAGAGACACAATCGACAGGACTTTACTCACCACTTTATACTCGAATCTGAGGTAACAACCGACCTACCCGGCCTCTGCCTGCCACAAATGTCTTACTCGGCCCTCCGAACGGGGCGTTGTTCATGCTGTAACCAAGTTTTGCTGTCTTTCCTCAGCTGATGGTTTCCGCGATGCTGAGCGGGGATAGCTGGGCGGAGCATCGAAGCAAGAGGTTGGTCTGCCGAACACCAAATCAGAAGAGGCTGAACTGCCTGTCCTGGCGACCCATTTCACCATTGCACCATTGGGGGTCCTTTCGGCACAATACATTGTCAATCGTTGCCTGCCCAAATCCACTTCTTGTGCCCGTACCTGGGCCAGACTTGGTTTTCCGCTTAGCTGACAACCTGCATGCACCGAGCCATGGCAACAATAGCGAACCTTCAGCCAATACGGAGCGACCCCGTCGCACACCGTGAACACCCAGCCGTTAGCCTTTGGGCGCCCGGGGAAGGCTGGGGCCACGCTTGTGCCGGATATGACTGCAACAGCCGAAACATGGCGAGTGAGAAGCTGCATGGGCCACACGAGGCAACGGACCAAACAGGAGGCCGGAAGGCTGCTTAGTCGCAAGGCGGCTGGCGACGCCAACGCCGGCGACGAATAAGTGTCGGCCGCCGCAGGGTGCGGGGAGGGCATAGCGCGAGGCTAAGCATGACGCCAAGAGAAGCTAAGATGCCCGCTAACTCTTTATCCAGAAAGGTCGAGGGCTATTTTTCGAGCCTTCCAAGAAACCGTGCAAGACCGTCCGAGAAACCTTCTGCAACCACTTAGGCGAGCACAGCTTTTCACCCTCGCCTCACCTCGCATGCCATTTTGGTAGAGACAGAATTGTGTTTGTCATAAGAATTGTCTTCCTCGAAAATGCGGTGCAGATCCCCCATAGGTCGATGGCATCAGGTACAGAGGACACTGCCAACCGATCCAACCAGCCAGCCAGCCAGCTGACCACCTGCCCCTCTCTTTTCCTGCTTGTCCCCGACCTCGTCAGCCAGCCTTGGTGACCCATTGCCGCAGCCGGCTCGAAAACGGCCATTTCCGTGAGAAGGCAAGTCTGGACTATCGCACCATCACCGCAGATGCATCGGTTGCAGGAACGGAGACGCGGAGGCCGAAGCTGTGTTCCTGATGTGCTCCTGCACAAGTTGGACGAGGTGAAGGCAACTGTCGAGGCACGTTCCTGTGCCTGTCCACCGAGCCAATGACGGTTGCTGCTGCCGGCCGGTCCGACGTCATTGTCTCGCACCATCACCACCCTCTCCGCCCAACTTCCTGCATGTGTGATTGGCTGGCCGAAGACAACCAGCCAACCCGGCGTCGACATTCGCCTCCGTTATGCCAACAATAGCTTTGTATGGAGTGATTCAGGTACAGCATTCAACCCAGAAGCACGGCACGAGCAGAAGGCTGGAGAAGAGGCTTTCTTCGGAAAATGTCAGGAACCATCGCTGCAGCGAGTACACGGTGCCGACGTGGAGCCTGCTGGCTCGTATGTCCCGTGTTGAGCCGCTTCAACTCACTCCACCGCTTACAGCTCAGCTCCAGCACTACGCAGTACGAGCTCAAGTACTCTAGGCCTCCCTTGGCCTTCGTCGAGGTTGTCTCGCTTCTGGAAGCACGGATGTGCCATGCGGGACATTGGGTTCTGTTCGCCACCTTCGGCTGCAATGACCTGCAATGCCCATGCATCAGGACCTTTTTTCCAAAGGGAAGAAGATCGCTAGAGCCTAAGACATGGCTCTTGGCCGGACTTCCGATTCTGCAGGTAGCCAACTTGGCTTCAGCGCAGCTGTCACTGCATTGAATACGAACCCTCCTTCGCCTGCGTTGCTCCAGCTACTGTGTATTTCTCCGCCTCGTGCTGTACTCGTAGCTCGGCCTTGATGTCAAACCTTGCTGGTTGTCAGAGCCGTGTCGCCTTCTGAATGCTCGCTTGAGCGTCGGAGCACTTTCGTTATTCTTTGTCGTGGCGCACAAAGGCACAGCTGTTCGTAACCAGGACAAAGCGACTTCCTACGTTGGCCGTGACATTGTGCTTAGCAGGGGTCGGACGACCATTCTGGATATCCAAATGCTATCTTCGCCAGCGGCGCCTCATTCACCGTCACCGCCAGTCTCTACCTCAGCTATGTAGCTTGCTCAAACGATCCGCCAGACATTTTTCCGCATGAAGAGCTCGAAGCCTTCTTCCAAATCACCCACCAATCCCAGCATCTGCCCATGTCCCTCATTCGCCTTGATGACCACCACCTCTCGCCGGGACAGACAAGGGCCCTCAATAGCCTCTCCCCTCTCACTGCTCAGCTGCCAACTCAAACAGCGCAACCGTCTCGCAGAAGTTCGCCCTGTTCACACTATACGGCACCACACTCGTCCCCTCGTAGCTCACCATGTACTGACTCCCCTTGGTGCTCAACGCCCATAGATATATGTCCGTGCTGTTCCTGAAATCCACCATTCGTTCCTGACAGCTCTCCGTGCCCAAGCAAGCCTGCGTGTTCCAATTTTCAAAGAAATTGTACAACCCGCCGGCGTACATGAAGATGCTGCTGGAGTTGACGAATCGGACGCCCCAGGTGCGTGCACAGTTGGTCTTGGTGCAGTCACTAAAGTCCGGATCGTGCCAGCTGGCTTGGGGCGTAAAGGGCACAAGTGCATTGGGGTTGCCCTGGAAATAGGCCGTCTCATGTTGGATGTGACCCATGAAGACATTTTTGGCGTTGACAAATTGATAGTCGTACATGACTGAGTGTTCAGCAGCGGTACCGTAGAGCCAGACGGGGCCTTCGGCGGATTCGATCAGGAAGCCACTGTAGGAAGCAAAAGGTTAGAATGCATTTCGGACTCCTTGCGTAGGGGGTTCACACTTACCCTTTGTTGAAGATGTAGATCTGCTGTCGGTCATCCAGGTCCAACTCGTGATCCGCCACCCAACCCCAAGTGTTTTCGAAATACCCGTCTGCCTGCGGCGTGACATGCAGCAACAAGAACGCACCAAGGCACTGCGTCAGCACGGGATTATTCCCAGCAATGGGTGTGGCCGGCGTCTTGAGACATTTATCCTGCTGGAGATCCGTGCCTGCTGTGCCGCCGATGCGCCAGTGCGCATCCCACATGCCTGCCAGAGCCGGCCCCGCAGCTTTGATGTTCCATTCAATGATGATAGCACCTGGACAAGGACCCCTTGTCTCGAAGATCACATCGGAGATTTCAACAGTGCCCGTCTCACCCGGGTTGCCAATCTTCCACACCGCTTTGGGATTGAACTCATCGCCGAAATACGATCCCGTGGCCATGATTATGGAGAGCAGTTCACCCGTGACTTTCAAATCGTTGGGGACGTTGATGGTCGAGCTGACCATGTAAGCGCCTTTGTCAAAATAGACGACCTTGCCTGTCTGATGGGCGAGGTCGAAGAGGGCTTGCATGGCGACCGTATCATCTGGAAGGGCATATCAGTTAGCTTCGTCATGAACAGCAGCGGAACGAAGCCTAGCACAGGTGAAGAGAATACGCACCTGCCGAACCATCGCCAATCAGTCCATTTGCCTTCGCGCTCAGAAAGTCGTTGTTCCAGTCGAGGTTTTCGTACTGTGGCTTGACCCGGTAAATGTACTGTCCGTTGCTGTCCGTCAGCACCGAAGGCCGTGGGATGGGCGCAAGTGCTCTTTGGATCGTGGTTTCCTGGGCTGTGTATGCGGTCTGGCTGGCGTTTTGGTATGTGCACGTGGTGCCGTTAAAGTACTGTCCATCCAAAGCTGCGCCTGCGGTGGTCCAAGCATTACCTTGAGCCCAGAGGTCCACATATTGTTGACCTGCGAGGACTGTGCGTGCTTGGGTACCGCCCGCAGCAGCGATGGCCACTTCGCTGCCTGTAAAGTCGACCTTTTCCAGTACCAGAGTCCCAGCAGCTTGAGGCGAGCTGTAGCCTGGGGCATATGGTGTGATGATGCCCTGCGTCGCGGATATCGTGCTGTCAATCAGTACGAGTGACCCGACAGCCTGATTAGAGAAGCCGCCACTGGTCATGTCGATGCCGATGTCGGAATTGGTGATGGTGATCTGGGTGAACAGCCACAGCCAGTCGAAGTTCATCTTGATCGCAGTGGAGCAGCCGTCGAACTGAATCTTGCGCGTGGTAAACTGCTGGTTTCCAAGGTAGGCTCCGATAGAGCCTCCGGTAATGACCATATCAGAGAAGAAGCCGCCGGATCCGTTCTCCATGTAGATACCTTGTTGCTGGTTGTTTACAACATCCTTGGACACCATGTTAATCACAATGTTCTGTAAACTTGTCGCTTGGGCGACCTGCCAATGAATGCCAGCCGTCTTCAAGGGTGCACTTGTCATGTCGATGATGAAGTTGCGCATTTGACGGAAGAAGTTGTTCTGGTTGGCATACCACTCGTTGCCACTCCCAGATGGAATGTAAATATCAGCGTCGAAAACAGCGAGGCCGATGATGTTGGTGAAGTTTGAGGCAACTCGAATGGTGGGCGGATTGACGGCATCGCCTACCATCTGCGTTGCATAGTACATGATCAAGGGTTTGGATACATTGTAGATGCCTGGTGGGAAGTAGACAAGCGCCGGTGTGATGGTCGACGACTGACAGAACGATCCATAACTTGAATTGCCACCTCCACAGCGGCCGTCGAGACGCGATGTAATTGTGTTGAGGGACCCTGGAGCTGAAATGGCCCGGTTGATGGCATCGCTATCGTCACGGCTACCATCTCCTACAGATCTAAGTCAGCAGACAGGACGTCACCGAACAAGCTACAAGACTCACCAACGGCGCCATAGTCCTTGACATTTCGAAACACCGGGTAGCTTGGATCTTGAAAGGCAATTTGGCCCCGGGCCGGCTTGTTCGCAAGCCAGTAGCTCGACTGCGCAGCTGATGATCTGATGAGAGCGAAAGATTGGAGAAGGGCTAACAGTAGCGCTGTTAGTGGGAAATGCATTGTTGCGACTAAGCCTTTTTGCAAAGATGATAGAGTTTGCAGTGGGTCTGGGGACGAATATATGCAGCCTGAAGCACTTCAACGCAGGTCGGAGAAGAGGACATAACGACGTGAGGCGAGCAGAGGCTGGACTGCGACGCGTAAGGGGCCATACGTTCATCCCTTGCGGAATGTACTTGGCAGGAATGTGTTTTGAGACACAAATTCCGCCAGCTGGACATAAACTGAACCGCAAACCTCAAACGTCAATCCATTTCTGACAAGTGCCGCATAATCCTAGTCCGAAAAGTCTAGCCAACCCCGGCATCTGCAATCATGAAGGCGGCTACCGTTCTCCTAGTCGCTGTCAGCGTACTTGCCTGCAATATCAACGCGCTCACCATTGAGAAGAGAGACGGGTACGTCTAATCCTTGGCTCATGGGTCTGAGTCCTGGCATTGACCACGGTGCAGCCCAGACGATTTGACTCCCGTCCCGATCGAAGAGAGCAATGAAGGCAGCGTGACCTGCAACGAATGCTCGAAAGATGCCGGCATCTGCTGCGCTGTTGAATGTCAATCCGACGGCCACTGCCCAAGGGACACGATTGCCAATGCTGGATGGTGAGTATGGTCCCCGTCTCTTTCGCCGTCTGTATGGCTGCGCGAGTTATAGCCTTTAGCTGGGTCTCGCACTTATTGCTCGAAAGCGTTGCTTTTTCCCCGCCTCGTAGACACGAGGCACCACACGCACCTCATGCCATTGCTGACTCGTGCCTACAGGCTCATAGGCGGGGTTAAAATCACTAGCAACTTGAGGAAAGAGAAGCGTTGACGTTGGAGCTCCTTGCGTCTTGACACGGAGGAAGTCAAGTTTGGTTGAGAGATGACTGAGGGACAATAGAAGGGAAGGTGGTTCTAACACGTAATCGGAAAAGTGTCTCTTGGCCACCCCTGAGGTTTGTTCATGCCTGAGCGCAAAGTTAAATCTCGATTATCATTCACCATGCTTGAGTCTGGTCATCTAGAGCCACGGGGAGGATCGATAAGTAATGCATTCAACATTCCGTGTCCACTTCACCTAAAGCGACGCTCGACGCCGCAGCCTTGACTTTGTGGGCACTACAAATGTAAATGCAACCTGATCTCGTAGTCAATCATACTATGGAGTATCTCATCCAGCTCCCGCATGTCAGTAGTTCGTGCGAGGCTCGTGTTGGCTGGTCACATTCAGGTAGGTATGCAGTAAAACCCATGCTCATCCAACAGTCGAAAAGAAGTCCTATCACTGAAAAGCGAGATGCGCAATATGGATCCGCCGTTGAAGATCAAAGAGCCGCTCGAAGTGGGCCATTGAGCGTGCAAGACAGTCATGTAACGTTCTTAGACGATGAGCAAAAACAACTGAGTGAACAGCATGGCTCTTAGCTCGCACTAAATCTCATTTGCTGGCATTGATGGGGTATGAATGACTGTTTGATGTTGAAAAGCTTTGCGACGTGATGATGCACCATGTATTGCCACCCCTCTGGCTGCTGTCGTGCAATCAAGAGCTAGGAACCAAAGCTAATCGAAACGCTGGTTGATACTACACTTTCAAGGATATTACCAGCAACAGCAAACACTGATGCACTTCCTGCCCGTCAATCTGCGAAGGTATCATCTGGCTGTAAGGGTGGGCACCTCGTCGACGGAGTTCGAGTAGAGGTGGCCGCTTTCGTAATTACTGTTGTACAATTAGCCACCGTAGGCCTTCTTGATCTCTTTCTCGTATCGCTGCTGGATCTTCTTTCTCTGGACCTTTTGAGCGGGCGAGATGAATCCCTGAACATATCAGTCAGCATGCTGCTTATACTCACGATGGACACAGCTTACGTTTTGAGGGGTCCACTCCTCGTCAGACAGGACAATGCCGTCAATGATTTCAATGCCGGTAAGACCTGATTCACGACCTGCCTTCTGTACTTCTTTCAGCACGAGGCCATTCAGCTTTTCGTCATGCACCATCTCCTCCAGCGACTCCCCTTTGATGCCGTTGGCAGCTCCGATTTTTTGGAGAGTCGCCTCAACCGGCACGATGATTGCGATCGGCTTAGCCTTGTCTGGAGCGGCGAAGACGCAAATGTTCCCAACGACTGGCGCCGTTCGGTAGGCAGACTCGAGTTTCTCGAGGGCAATGTATTCACCGTTGAGCGTCTTGACCAAGTTCTTCTTCCGATCAATGATGCGCAGATGGCCATTGGCGTTGAATTCTCCAATGTCACCGGTCTTGAACCAATGGTCGTCTGTGAATGCCTCTTTGGTCTCCTGTTCGTTGTCCCAGTAGCCATCGGTCACAGCGGGCCCGCGGATCCAGATTTCGCCCTGAGGAGGCTTGTTCGTTGAGAAGTACCCAGCATCCGGGAAATCAACGAGCTTGATTTCAATGCATCCCGGGATGTCGCCTAAAGCATAGGGATCCCACGCCAGAGGATCTTGGATGCACCCCATGGCGGATGTTTCAGTGAGGCCATATCCAGAGATCATGGGCGTCACAGCGTAGCTGATGAACTTGATGGTTTCTTCCGAAATCGGGCCGCCGCCGTTGAATGCGATACGTAGGCGTCCGCCAGTAGCATCCTTTAGTTTCTTGAACACAACCGCATCCAGGATGCCAGCGCCGGGTAAGCGTGAGGACAGAAGCATTTGCTTCAGGGACAAAGCACCCCAGAACATGTTCCTGACAATAAATGAGCCCCCATTGACCTTTGATAGAATGCCCTTCTTGACGCTCTCCCACACAGCAGGCACGCCAATCAGGATGGTCGGCCGGAATTCACGAATATCTCCCTTGCAGTTCCGGACAGAGGTGTCGGACAGGGTCTTCGGGTTGCCGTATCCCATGGTACCACCCCAGAACAAGCATACATTCTCAAACATGTATTCGAAAATGTGCGACTGAGGTAGATAGGTGAGCAGTGCATCAGCTGGTCCGATATATGGCGCAACGACACTCTGTACGCCAGCCATCGCAGCGACAACAGCCTTGTGTTTAATTGTGACGCCCTTTGGCGGACCTGTAGAACCAGAGGTATACATGATGCATGCCAGATCTTCAGGGGATGGAGGCACAGGATCCGCCGGATTATCCGCGCCTATCTTTCTCAGCTCATCGAAGCTCAGCACCTTGAGGTCGGGGTTGGCTGACTTCAGCTCGTCAAGGTCGGCCTGCTTCGCTTCTGGTTCTGTGTTGTAGATGACAGTCTTCAGGTTCTTCGCGTCCTTCAGTACTCTGATCAACGTGGGGATGAGGTTGGGGTCGAGGAAGATGGCGACGGAGCCAGTCTGGGCGAGAGAATGCCTCAGTCCCTCTTCACCCAGTGAGTCGTACGCGGTCACGATGGGAATCGACTGCGAGGCAGCAGCGTGCGACATTCCAAGCCAATGGGCACTAGATCGGTTAGAACAAGATGGACGTGGAGAGGATGCACTTTGCCCACCTGGTCGCACCGTAAAGGTGCATCTTGTTCTCTTTCGAGATTCCGAGATGCGCCAGAGCCGAACCACAGTCGAGCGCCAGCTTTTCATATTCGATGAAGCTCATATACTCGTAACCACTGAGCTCGAAATATGTCCATTTCTTGTCCACCTCTTGTTCACGGCCATCAACCATCTTCTTGACCTTCTTGACCTCTGTGTGCAGCTTGATGATTTTTCTCGTTCCGATGGCCTTCGCGTTTCCAAACTTGGAGGCTGCTCGTTTGAGGTTGTCAAAGATAGTTTTGACATCATCCGAAGGCTGGACGATGAGTTTGTCCTTTGCCAGAGGATTCCGTCGGGGGATTGTTTCACCCTCTTTCTTCTCGTAGCCAGAAGCCTCTACCGAAAAGGGTGGTTTTCTGGACATCTGAGGCTGGACGTAACCGTCCATCCGAGTCCGGTTGTCATGTTCGAGTGTGGCCATCGTGGAGGATGAGAAATGACGCTGAGAGATTACACGATTCAGTCACGGTCTCCCGAAAGTTGGAGGCCGCTGGATGCCTGCGCAACTGGCAATCAATGACCTAGGTACTGGTCTGATCCGGCTGAGCTGTTCAAACGGAAGCAACAGAGATGTTGGCGGCAAAACGAGATAGGAATCAATGAGAAGGATAAAAGGAGAGGGAGGATGTCTGCCTTGAGGGATCAGTGTTTGTGGCGTTACAAGGTCTCGGGCGTTGAGATCCTCGTGAGAGTCGGAGTCGAAGTGTGTCAGAGCCCCCAGCCTCTAGCCGGCTTGACTTGAACCTGCAGCAGTCACTGGCGGGCCAGCGAGTAAACGAATAATCTGGGGTTGAGACGTGAATGAAGCTAACACCGTTACGTCACTCTAGGCAACGCCCTGGCGCAACCAAGAGCTGGGCGAGCTGGGCGACGGTGCAGAGACGTGGCGAAATCGAGGTTGCGATGCGACCGCCGGCCTGGTTGGAGAGCTCCTGCTACTGTATGTGTGGCAGTGCGTGTTTTGATGCTCAATTCACTCCCATTGCTTTGGTCGGGGTATGTATTCGGATCAATCCGCAGGCCGTTACAGAGTAACCTTGTGGACCACAGATACAGTAACTCCGTACCCAGAAACCTTATGCCTCTTCACTCTGCTCTCTTTCTTCCCTCTGGCTACCATAATTGTCGCCGGTATCCTGCTAAGACTCCCGAACTGTTACGATTGCTTATCATTGGTCACGCGGCCAGGCTTCCTGTTGCTATGAGGGATGACTCGCCCTGATATGGGGTTGTGATTCGGATCGCTCCTCGTGGGCAGATAATCCACTGCCGGTCATACTTAATCCTTGCCGCAAATTCCCGACTCCCTTTACGTATTTCTCACGGCTTTGAGTTGCGAATCCGCGACTCCATCATGGTTCCGTGAGGCCTGCTCTCCCCTGCATGCACGTCTTCCTGTGCCGGTCCTTGTCCCTTCCCTTCCGGGAGCATAAGCAGCAGCAATGTCATCACACCCGCTCGCGTCCGTCTTGGGACCACCTATTGAAGATGCCAGTGAAGGTATCCAAATATTCTGTTGGCATTCAGTCAACCCTGTTCGTTCCATGTGCTGACATCGAGTCCTAGAAACCTTCTACTTGTTCAGCCAGGGAACCCTTAGCAACAACCTAGGCTTTGTCAACTCTAAGGCTAATGTTTTGGAGCTTGAAATTGCTGGGCGTGACTACACAATCAGGCAATCCCCCGGACTTCTTAACTCTCGCAGAGAGGAAGGCACAACAGGAGCTGTCTTATGGAAGATTACGCCTCTCCTTGCTACTTGGCTGGCTTCCAGCCCTCCGTTACTAGCTGACGTTCTGCACCAAGATGCAGTCGTCGTTGAGCTTGGCTGTGGTGTCGCTGGGCTGATTGGCTTGGTACTTGCGCGAATTGTGCAATGCTATATCCTCACGGACCTCGATTATGTTCTGAAGCACGTGAAGGAGAACGTGGCTGCTAACGAGGCAGCTTTGGAGAAGAACAAGAATGCGACGAAGAAAAAAGGCGATCGAAAAGGGACGGCTGCGGGCCATGCTCTCAGGATGTTGACCCTGGACTGGGAAAATGACAGCGCTCGAAACCTGGAGACTGTCATGCCTCATGGATCGTCCATCGACCTCATCCTGCTCTGTGACTGCATCTATAATGAGTATCTTGTCAGTGCGTTGGTGCAAACTTGCGCTGATGCTTGCCGATTGGGATCCTCGCGGTCTAGAGCTACAGTTGTCCTAATCGCTCAGCAGCTTCGGACTGATACAGTGTTTGAGCTGTTTTTGGACTCGCTGATGAGGGAGTTTGATATATGGCGGGTGCCGGACGGACAGATCTCAGCCGAGCTGCGACCTGGGTCCAGCTACGCCGTGCATCTGGCCATACTGAAGTCTGCGGACGGCAATTAATGCAACATAGGCAGGCTCCAAGACCATGGCGATAACGTAGACAGTCATGGGCGCATCAAGATAATGGGGTGGCTGCCAAGCCAAATAGCCCCCACGGGTGTCAAAAGAACGAGGACCGCTGGGCCTGATGTTTGGGCAGCGTGTTGTTTCCTTCGCTAACCACTGACACCTGCACCTGCGCCTGCACACGGAAAATATCCTGGTATCCCTGCCCTCATCCGTATTGCCTTGAGCGCTCTGTGACCGTCAAAGCTGTTTTGTAGTAGCTAGTCATCGGCCCGGGCAAGGGCAGCATTCTTTCGAGGCAACATGGATTTACGAACCACCATCCAGTCGACTCTGTCAGCCGACGCGACCATCCGCACGCAGGCTGAGACGGCCCTGAAGCAGGCCGAGCAGCACGCTGGCTTCATCGGAGCCCTGCTCGACATCCTACAATCCGAACAGGATCCTGCCGTGCGCCTCTCCACCGCCGTCTATCTCAAAAATCGAATATCGCGAGGATGGGCTACCGAACACACTCCCCACCAGCCCATCTCTGAACCCGAACGAAAACCCTTCCGAGACCGTCTCCTTCCTCTCCTCTCTTCGTCGCCGCCGCTGATTCGAGCCCAGCTCATTCCCATCCTCCAGACTGTCCTGCAGTACGACTTCCCCACAAAATGGCCGGAGTTGATGGACATGACCCTTCAGCTGATGAACACCCAAGATGCCAACCAAGTCTACGCTGGCTTACAGTGTTTATTGGCCGTCTGCCGCACATATCGCTTCCGCGCGGGTGAGGAGAGGCAGAACCTGGACAAGGTCGTCAATGTGGCCTTCCCAACACTGTTGAGCATTGCGAACCGGCTGGTTAACGAGACGAGCCTGGAAGCGGGGGAGATGCTGAGGATATGCGTCAAGTGCTACAAACATGCCGTCTACTACGGCTTGCCCGTGCCGCTTCAGTCGCATCAAGCCACGGTCGATTGGTGTACCCTGTTTTTGACCGTCATCTCCAAAAAGCCTCCCGAAAGCGCCATGCTAGACGATGCTGAGGATCGGGAACGCAATCATTGGTGGAAGGCTCGCAAATGGTCATACGCCAATTTAAACAGGCTTTTTGTGAGGTACGGAAACCCCTCGATGCTCTCTTCGCAGCAGGAGAAGGAATATGGCGACTTTGCCAAGAACTTCATCACAAACTTCGCCCCGGAAATCCTCAAGGGCTACCTCGGTGAGATTGAGAAATGGGTGGGCGGAGACTACTGGTTGAGCAAGCCTTCCCTGTCCTACACTTTGATATTTCTGGAAGAATGTGTGAAGCCGAAGGTCATGTGGGACAAGCTCAAACCGCACATGGACAGTCTCATCAGGCATCTAGTATTCCCTGTCATGTGTTTGTCCGACGACGATTTGGAACTCTTTGAGGACAACCCGGCCGATTATCTGCACCGGAAGCTGAACTTTTATGAGGAGGTCTCGGCGCCGGATATGGCAGCAACCAATTTCCTGATCGCCCTAACCAAATCTCGGAAACAGCAAACCCTCGTCATCCTCTCGTACGTCAACGACGTCGTGTCACGGTACGAGTCTGCCCCAGATGACCAAAAGAATCCACGAGAGAAGGATGGTGCTCTCCGGATGATCGGCGCACTCGCGTCGGTTATCTTGGGCAAGAAGAGTCCCATTGCGGATCAAGTCGAGTATTTCTTCGTGCGACACGTCTTCCCCGAGTTCAGGTCTCCACATGGCTTCCTCCGCGCGAGAGCCTGTGATACCATGGAGAAGTTCGAGCAGCTCGACTTCAAGGACCAGAACAACCTGATCACCATCTACCAGAATATCATGGAATCAATGGCCGACCCAGCACTCCCAGTGAGGGTCGAGGCCTCGTTGGCCTTGCAGCCACTTATTAGGCACGATGTCATTCGCGTCGCTATGCAAACAAACATCCCGCAGATCATGCACCAACTGCTGCAACTAATGAACGAAGTCGATGTGGACGCTTTGTCGAATGTGATGGAGGACTTTGTCGAAGTGTTTGCCGAACAATTGACACCATTTGCTGTGGCGCTTAGCACGAATCTGAGAGACACGTATATCCGGATCATCAGGGAGATCCTGGAACGTCACGAGGCTAGATTGGCTGAAACCGGTGAAGGCCATAACGACTATTTGGACGACAAATCCATCGCGGCACTAGGTGTCTTGCAGACGATCGGCACACTCATTCTCACCCTTGAGGCGACCCCTGACGTTCTTGCGCTTCTCGAAACCATTCTCATGCCCGTCATCACCATCACCTTGAAGAATAAACTGTACGACCTTTATAACGAGATCTTCGAGATCATTGATTCTTGCACGTACGCGTCAAAAGCAATATCCGACACGATGTGGCAAGCTTTTGAACTCATGCACAAAACCTTCAAGGATGGGGCAGAGCTATATCTAGAAGACATGCTGCCTGCACTCGACAACTTCGTGTCCTATGGCCAGCAACGGTTGATTGAACACCCGCCCTACCTCGCCGCCATCGGTGGTATGGTACGAGATATCTTTGCCGACCCTAAGGTGGGCGGCGTCGACCGTATATGCGGGTGCAAGCTTGCTGAGGCCATGATGTTGAACCTCCGAGGTGGTCCCCTCGACAGCTACATACCTACGTTTGTGACTCTGCCCATGGAGGTCTTGACGGGTGCCCAGGCAAAATCAATCGTCAAGAGCTATAAGCTTCACCTGGTAGAGATGGTCATCAATGCTCTATACTACAACCCGATCCTGGCATTACACGTCCTCGAATCCCATGGCTGGACGAACAAGTTTTTCTCGATCTGGTTCGGCATGATCGACAACTTTCGACGCGTCCACGACAAGAAGCTTTCTCTTGCGGCCATCTGTTCACTTCTCACGATCCACGCTGATCAAGTGCCTCAATCTGTCCAGACCGGATGGCCCCGCCTTCTCACCGGAGCGACATACCTCTTCCGGACTCTTCCAGCTGCAATGAAGCAGCGAGAGGATGCTGTGAAAGCCTCGGATGGTATCTCGGACACGATATCAGACTACGGGTCTGAAGAAGAGGCGGAAGACTGGGCGGACGAACCCGCCGCTGAAGGCCAAGAGTGGGGCCATGTCGATGCTGCAACACTGCCGGATACCAAAGGTGATATCAAAGACGAGTCGCAGGCTTATTTGGACTTTCTTAGCGAGGAGGCCAAGAAATTCGGTGCGCTGGCTGATGACGACGACGACAGCATGCTTGACGATGACAGTTTGCTGGAGAGCCCGCTTGACAAGTTTGATCCTTATTCGGCGTTTAAAGACTCTCTCGGCAAGCTGCAGGCAGAGCAACCTCAGCTGTATGAAAATCTTACGGCAATTTTGGAACAGAGCGATCGAGATGTTCTGCAAACTGTCGTCAACCATGCGACTGCTCTTCAGCAAGCACAGACCCAGGGATAGGATGGCTGGATATGTAATGCGGAACGGTTGTTGGCCTTTCACGCTCTACATCATCAAGTCGGCGACAAGCGGAGAAAGAGGCAGGCGGTACGTGTGATGCACGCCCAGAAGCTCATGGCCGAGCGATTGTTGCGGACGCCTTGAACTTGACCGCAAGAAGCGGATCTTAGCATTTCTGTTTAGGGATGCTGAGGAAAAGCCGCGGGCAATCACGCCGGCCTCTTACGGGCCCCTCTGCCTGCCCTTTTGAATGATTGGAGAAGAGATTTCCATATGTGCCTCCGAAGTGGGAGTTGAGGGCTGTGAACAAGGAAGTACCGAAGCCGAAGGAAGAAGATTGTCCAACTTTTGTGGTTGCGCTATGTAGGGTACTCTGGTCCAGCGCGTGCTCGCAACCGCCTCCACCAGCATATCCAACAGGAAGTCAGAAATAGAGCATTTGAAGAGCTCGAGGTTGAAAGAACAGCGGCGAGTGTGTGGCAACCCTGTGTGTCTCGAGGATAAATCAGCCAACCCTCAACCAACCCGCTCACGATTCGCGATTTCAATTTCCTCCGTGGCAGAGGCTGAGAGGCAGAGGCAGAAGTGGGAACAGAGAGACGGCAAGGGAAGAGAGCAAAGCCACGATCCATCTGATCATCATTCTCATTATGTAGATATTCCCCCAAGCAACCCCTATCATAGGCTCATTCGTCAAATTCCATTACTACTGAACTGTACCCTTCCACACGCTCCTATCCCGGCGCTTGCCACAATCCCAGTTTCGCCCGTTGTCCACCAACACCGACGGGCTCGACCAAGAAGCCTGCTCTCGACCGTGTGCCGAGGGATACACCCCCCGGGACAGAGTATGGAGTATCGCTCAGGTCCATATGTCCAAGCTTGGCTGAATATGGGCATGAGACATCGTTTCTCTTATATCCTATGAGACCATTGCCCGGCTGATGAGCTGGATTGTAGGAGGGCAGGGAAGGCAGTCCACAATCAATTTATCATGGATATCATTCATAATTAACTTGTCCGCCCGACTCTGATGAAGAACTACCCTCAGCCCTTTTGTCCTCGCATTCTCTTCACCTGCTGCCGGGTGTCCCGAGTGCGACATGAACCTGTTGAATTAAGGGATCGACAATTTGACCGTAAACCCATGCTGTCTTGAATCTTTTCAAAACAACCTTGACGTGCCGTGTTCGGATTTTGTTCCACTCGTTCTGTTCAATGCCATACTTGATACTCTCGACGACTTTTGTCATTTTCCATTCCTTTGTTCCACGCTCCTTCGCTATGCTGACAATAGCTCATAGACAACAGCAACATACACATGACATGTGCAGACCGACGCTCCTAACGACAACGTACACACCCATCGCTTCCAAACAATTTTGTCCTTGCCTGTACCTGATGTTTTCTCTAGACCTCCATGCTCCGTTGTTGGCCACATATTGTACGATTTCGTCGCAATCTCGAGCACTCTCGGGATCCCGATCCCCATGAGCCTAGCAAAACAGCAAGCCAAGTCCTCTAGGTCGTCCGTCATATGCAAAGACTGTCCCATTGCCATCGCTACCCCGCAAAGACAAACCCCCTGAACAACCAGCCACCAGCACCGCCCGCCAGTATCCACAAAAGCTAGTAAACAAATGTCCATTGATTCTGCAGAGAGTCAAGGTACATGAAGTCGGAAGAAAGGTAAACACTGTTGCTCAAACATGAAATACGTCGTGGAAGTCGTTAAGTGGTCAATGAGTGAACTCCAGTGGTGTTGAATCGTGGATCCGGGGATTAGGTTTATGGTCGTCGTGATGACTTAGGCAGGGCTCTTCGCACTCTGAGGTCCCCCATTGCGGCGAGAGTGTTGTGGCTCTTCACTACCGAGGCCCATGTTCTCCATGCCAGACGAGAGAAAGGCGAATGGGTCGGCGCTGGGTCCATTGCTGTAAAAGCCATTGTGTGGGACATTGCCAGGCCCGGTTGTGTCAGCCGCACCACTGAAAGCAGCCTGGGCAGCAGGGCCAAATGAGGAATGAGACATGTTGCTCGGTGCATATCCAGGAGTCATGCTGCCCATTTGGGGGAAGGGAGCCGATGGTGGGCCACCCATGCCAGAGGGCACTCCGTACTGATGTGGTGGGGGTTGACCGAAAGCTGCGCCAGAGCCGAATGCGCCAGCACCAGGGCCGTATGGAGCAGGTCCGGGAGTGCTGGCCATTGAGCCTGGTCCCATGCCATACTCTGATGGTGGTGCCATGGGAGAAGGATAAGCCGAATCAACCACAACTGCGGCACCAGAGCGTGGAGCACCACAGCGCAGGCAATTAACATTCTTCGCAAAGTTGTGGTATTGGCAGCCCTCAGCACCGCATCTCCAGTCTCCTGCTCGGAAAGGAACGATGCCAGCTCCACCTCGTCCGTGATGTCCGTGTCCATGGTGTCCCATGTGGTGATGATGGCCCATCATGTGAGGAGGCCCATAACCAGCATACGAGTTGTAGTATGGGTCAACACCGGGTGCACCTCCAGCGGGGAACGAGCATCGGAAGCAGGCTGTGCGGCGCTGGAAGTTCGAGAAGCCACATGAAGGACAATTCCAGTCACCGGGTCGGGGGCGGTTCTTGCTCGGAGGGAAAGGCGTCAGAATCTCAGCAGCACGATCGAGGACTCGGCTTGAAGAAGGCGAGACCTCGATGGCCTTCTCGTTGAGGGCACGTCCGTTCATGCAGAGGCTTTCAGCTGCCTGTACCATCATGGTGTTAGTTGGGGGTTCTGAATGTCAAGTGAGGTCGAGGTGAGTTGAGGTGAGGTGAGGTAGGCGAAGTAGGGAGCGGGTGAGGTTGAAATGAGTGCGGGCAGAGGTGAAAACTTGGAAATGAAAGTGAGACATACCTCTTCATGTGAAGAGAACACGGCGAAACCTGAACCTGTAGGCTTGTGCTGATCTGGCGTCCGAAGAGTCCAGAAAGCGATGGGCCTCCCCCCGAACTGGGTAAACCAGCTTTCGAGTTCGGACTGGGTCGTGTCGTGTGGCAAACCGTTCATGTGGAGGACTTTACTACGTTCCTTCAAAAAGGCATTTACATCGGCTCTAGCATCCATTGGGCGAGTCAAGACATCAGGATGCTCGTGCGCGGGCTGAGACTTCCGAATCAGGCCTCGCAACACCCTGGCAAGCGTGACTGCCTCTTCCATGGCACGACGGGGGGAGGCAGGCGCCAACGCCTGCAGGTGGAAGGGCAGATTGTGCTTGATTGGAGCCGACGATTGCACAGGTTCCACCTCTAGGGCAGCACAAATGTTTGCCAGGGAGCTGGGGCCAAACGGGAGGGACTCTGGGTGATGTTGTTGCCATCGGGCATACTCTGAGCGCAAGTCAAAGGTTCGGGAATGTTGCAGGTAAGCCGGTAGGACGACTGCCTTGTCGCGAGCCTCTCGGGGCAACTGCACCCGCAAATCCCAGGAATCCAGTGTGACAAAAGAGAACTCCAGATTCTTGGAGGTGAGATGCTCCTGAGCGAAATGGTCAAACCGAGTAACTGCATCGCGGAAGGACCCGGCATTGCGGACGTGTTCCCAGGTCAAAGTGGTGAGGCTGGCTGTGATTATAGGGTCAGTTCATGCGAATCTCCGTCCTTCTCGGCACCAAAAAAGTACTCACTGCAAAGAGGCGTGATGGGAGTGTTCACGGGCTTGACAAGCACACTTTCGCGATAGATCTGGCTCTTCCGTTAAATTCATTCATCCACCTTCCTGTGTTTCCTCGTGCCTGTGGTAGGCACCGTCAGGAGACGTACCTCGTCACAAGTCTTACTATCGAGCAAGATCCAGCCCAGTTCAATTACTTCCGCGGAATCTTTTGTGACATAGACTCCATGTTCATCGCATGTTGTCGCAACATGGATGACGACGTATCGGTCGAGCTTGGGGACTGGGGTGGCCGGGGTCGTCATGCTGGACTTGCTCGGGGTTTCGGTACAAACGATCAGGTGAGCTTGAGATGAGGGAAAACGTCGACACAGCAAGCGGGCAAATTATCGTGCTATCAAGATTTCGAACTGTACTGCGAATGGTCAGCTAGGAGTCTATACAGCCGGCTGCAGTCCGCAATATACCAGGCAAATGTCGAGTCAGAAAAAGCAGAAACCCAACCCAACTCCACTTGCTGGGGACAGGGAATTGCAGGACAAGCGAGGAAGATGAATCGATAGATACAGGCCGACGTTTCTCAGTCCCCAGAAAATCAACAAGATACGGGTGGAAAGAGAGGGAACAGGTAATCGATGGAAGTACTCAGCGGCCGCGGAAGTGAACTGGGAAGAAGGGTGAGAGAGTCGTCGACGGAGATGGAGATGGAGATGCAGTCTGGGTTGTCAACTTTGTCGAGGCAAAATTGGGGGAAGCTAAACCACAAACTCACTTTAGGACTCGGCTTTTTCTCTGCCACTGTGCTGGTTGCAGGGCTTACAGCTGCGTATCCCACGCGGGCCGCTAGCTTTTAAGGACAAAACGGTGCGGTCCTGCAGACCGGATCCCTGGGTTTTTGGTTTCCTTGGTGGGCGTCACTGATTCCCTGCCTTTCTAGGCGCTTTCCAGGCCCAAGCCTGGCGCCCTTGAATCAATGGTACGAAGTGCAAAGGTACACAATCAGTCGCCCACATGCGGTGCAAATTTTAGGGCTGCTGCTGTCACCTAGGTTCTCGAATCTCGTGCGTGGAAGCGTGAACGCGAGGCCTCTAGCTGCTGGCCCTCTCCATCCCTCCGGGGTTTGCCAGACGGGGATACCGTGGTTGTGGTCCTCCATGCCGTCCTACGCGTGTATGATTATCAACAGCTTGGAGGAAAGTGAGTCGACAACAACCAGGACCCGTTCATTTCTAATTCTACCAGGAAGACAATTTCGCTACTTTTAGCAAGCGACGTCCTGTTTTGCAATGCCTCGATGGACGTCTGCAGCAACTGACAGCTCCCTTACCTGTGCGGCTAACCGTGGCCACACTCGCACAAAGGAACGATGTCAAAAAAATAATTAATTGTTTCCCACCTGGATGGTCAGTGTGGCTTGTTTCAGGATGCTGGCCCTGGACTTCCGACAGACCACCTAATGCTCGGTCGTGGAGCCACGAGCACCGTTGGGGCATGGCTCTCGATGGCATTTCCGTGAGCTAGAGCTCCCAAGAAAGCAACGCACCAAATTCCGGAAACGTGGAATGCGCCCGCCGAGTAACTTGACATCTCACTTGAAGAAGCACTTGAGCTCCCGACCATTAGTTATCACGAGCTTGCACCCTCGCCAATGCATTCGCGCCTCGGAAGCGCAACCACCATGCAATGCCTAGGTCGTGCGGATGCATTGATCTTCCTCCCTAGCTTACCAGCGAAAGTGCCACTCGTGACCGTCATACAGTACTTAGTCCGCCGGAAGACAAGGCAGTCGAGCAACGTAGCACCTGAGAAGCTGAATTTGGCAGGAGTCTGTATTCCTGAAAGGAACTGGCACAAGTTGACATCCAAAACCCATCACTAGTTACGTCTGCCATGCACCTGCTGTGCATCAACTGCGGTCTTCCAAGTTGAGCCTCTTTGTCACTGACGCCGATCCTGCTTCACGAAATGTCATTATTGCTCGAGAGTGGAAGCCGCCTATCCCGAGCTCCGGTGTCCCTAGCACGAGCGACAGGTGGGGTTGGCTGCCACCTACCCTGAAGAAACAGGGTCCGCGTACGTACCTCGTTAAGAGTTGAGTGTTCGATCCCGCCCTCCAATCGGCGTAGCTCCTCACTGGACAGCCGACATCCAACCGCATTAAGAGATACGTCGTGCAATGCCGCGATATCGACCTGGTCTCCGCCACAGCTGTTTCTCTCAGCGCAAATAGACGACGATGTTCCAGACGTGAAAAATTTCAGAGTTGCAGAAGAGCTACGCGTTGATGCCCAACGTTAGTTGTCAGTGTCAGGCGTGCGACATGCGGCGTTGAACCAAAGCCCAGATACAGATCGTCCTTGTGCAAGGGATGATCCTGATGCCCAATCCGAACATCCATCCCCGGTTGCGCCGCTGCCAAAGATACTGTAAACAGACTGCTATAACATAGGAACGGGTGATAAAAACTCCCCCTCGCTCAATCTCGACCTCGAAAATAACCGCGATCGACTGATGATCTACGCACTGCTCTGGACGCCGACGGGAGAATTGTCAAATCGAATGCAGCCTCCTTCCTATAGTAAGCTACTCTCTCAGATCCTAGGCTGATCTTTTACAGCTCTGCTGTTTCCTCCAGGATCTGTGTGCCTTAGCGAAGAATGTTTGGCCTTTGCCTCTTCTCCATCTTGGTGGTTGCGTTCCACGGAATCCAAGCCCACAGACTTGCGTCTTCGCCACCATCCTCGCGATGGGCGTCAGCCCAAGTCTCGCCTTTGTCGCCCAACGCCTGAACCCTCTCAACCGGACCATCACCACCTTGTGGAACAGCGCACCTAGGCACCTCAGTCGTTCCGCAGGAGGAAGGAGCAGCAGTGGACCCGGAAGACGAAAGAGGCGACACCGGAAATTTTGGGCATGTCAAGCATGGAGCGACATTGGGGCTTAATACGTCTCTGCACTTTTAGCACAAACTGCATCATGCGCCAAACCCTTTCATGAAAGCAGGGAGACTCCTTGCGCATTCAAGCCATCACACAGAAAGAGCACCCCAGCAGCCGCCTGGACCATTGCATGTACGGGGAGACCGTCTCGAGTCGGCAACGAGGTAGACCATTCATCTGCGCCCGAGGAGCAGAATTGTCAGCAGACCGCCACTAAATCGAGGGGAAGGAAACAATGTGGGTCAGCGTTCTCACATTGACTGCGAGAATCACATCCAAGGCGGGTCCATGGTCCGCTTCAAGGGGATAGAGCCGCCGTACCACTCATCCACATGAGTCTTGCCCCCATAATTGGCGAAGCGAAGTGCTTCGGTGCGACACTGTCACGCATGGCGTGTCCCTCGAGTCCGGCGGCGAGCACTATGTCACGGACACGGGGCCCCTTCCATGTACATGCCGCCAGGGCGCCATCCATTCAGTCAACAACTAGCACCTCCTTACTACGTGTGCAGGTCGAGTGTCGGCGGTTTCCACCACATTGCAGGGTACAGGCAACATTGAACTGGGCAGGTCGTGAACCAGCTGGTCCAGGGTACGAGTACGGCTGAGGCCCTTCGAGCCAAAGCCATCCCTTTCAATCATGACCCGGTAGTCTGCTCCGCCTCGGTGCTGGAGTGGGCCGTGGATGCGGCCAAAATTGTGGCTTTTGGTGATGAAACTACTTGCCGTTCGGGGTGCCCTTTCCCATGGGAACAGGACGTCTTGCCATACCTTGAACAATGGTCAGTCATGGAGACTCCTGGTTGGTCAGCTGTTAGACTGTGCCATTGCCGTCTGGTAGACCTTAACCTGTTCTCGAAGGCCAGCCACTGCGACGACTCACTTGAGACCGATCAGCGCTCGCATGCAAAATGGTCTCCGAGATGCTTTTAATCGGCGTAGCGAACAATTTCTGGTCTCTAACAACACACATGCAGCTCATTGTCGACAGGGTATGTAATTTCTGGGGTCATATTTTCGCGTCTTCTGTGCTGGAGGCCCGGAGACAAAGAGGCGCAAAAGAAATGACCGGTATTTCCACCACCATTTCGCTGAGTAACTTCTCTGCTGATGCTGCAACGAGAGACTTGTTATCAGAAGGAGAGATAGCCAACCAGTGGTGACGCAAGGTTAAGCACAGTCTGCCAACATATCCGGGAGCCTGCTCTGCATGATTTTCCGTCCTACTTTTGTCAAAAATCATACACGCAAGCCAGACGTTTTCTACACAGACCAACATCAAGCTATCAAGCCCACCATTTCCGCTATGTGTCCGCATGCCGTAGCTTTTCATACCCTTATATCTGGACGGGGATCTACCAAGGTTCCTCGAAAAGTCACTTGGCGTTGTAAGGAGGCTGGCATCGTCTAGCTCAGCACAAAATCATGACTCCCTTGCGAGCCAAGGTCTCATTGTCTACCCCGAAACGGACGGATAATGGGTCTGCATCTCGCTTTCCACCCTCAAGCCAGGAGATGGGTGGCAACCCGCAAACGAAGAAAGAGAGTGTCGCGCTCGAAATGGGCGATGGGAAGACACACTCGGCTCTCACAGTCATCTAGACCAAGAAAAGCCATGTTGGAAGCACTCCAGGGCCGTACATGGCGGCAGATTGAGCTCCGGCAAATGGAGAACTGATCTTGCTTGTCTCTGAGAAGTATTTTCCTTGCGGTTACAGTATGATGTCTCAGCAGACTCCAGTCCCCAAGTGGCAGTTTTAGTCACAAAGGAAGCTGTGTGTACCACAGTAGAGCCGATTACGGTCGATCATAAAATGGTTTGACGAAGCGACTCCCTCGAATGTGGAAAGGAGCAGTATTCAAGTATCTCGGTCTTAACTTTCTGGGCCGTCTTCGACTGCGGATGCTCATTTCCGGCTCTTCTGCCAGTCGTTCAAAGTGAATTTCGCCCCGTCAGCCGGCCCAAGCAGCGTGGCAGCCAGCGCGACTTTTTGTCTCGGGAAACCTGCCGCGTGAACGGACGTTTGGGGGCACCGTCACAGCTCTCCGCAGTCGTGCTCCCTCAACCTCCAACGGGCTTCGTGAACAATTCTCACTCCTGGTGGCCGCCATGTCTCTCTGGAGGTAAGCCGTCTCCATTCCTAGCAGGTCCTGCAAAGAGACTGACGATGATAGCTCCTACAAGACCCTGTCGCCCAAAACCCGGGGCATGATAGGTGTAGCCCTCATTCTGAATGCGTCGGCCATGCTATTCTTCTCCGATCAGATCGAAGCTGCGCTCGGAGTGACGCCCACTCCGGAAGAGCAGCAGAACGTCTTCAAGTTGTACAGCGTCGAACGGGAGAAGAAGGGATGAAGAAGCCACCAATTCGTCGGGCACCGCCTCGGGATGCGCGGCTATACTTTTCGGAATTGCGCGAGGGAAACCCCAGTAAATCCCGCCGACCATGTCTGTTTCGATAATAGCTGTGCTGCGAGCATATCCAGGAACAGTATTGAGCCGGTCAGTAGGCCGTCAGATCATGGATGCCGAGGATCATCGTTGAAACTCCGGCGTCCAGCTCACTTAGAATGACCCTCGAGTGCTGGCTTCCAACCAACCCGCGCACTGGGCATTAGGAGATGTGTGGTATCGAGACCGCCGGAGGCGAAGATCGCAATAGCCAGAGAATGGGCCTCCAAGTCCTGGGATGGACAAGCGTGCGACACCAGAGCAGGCGAGGAGTATCGAAGACCTCAAAATAGTAGTCTAGAGGAAGACGTACATATGACTCCTAGATGCAATTTGCAATTGAGCATGGCTATAAGCAGGTGCAATACTGCCAGCGATATGGTCTGCTACCGCCCAACAGTAGCTACGCACCGTTACCAACGAAGGGTATAAGCCGCCTCGTGGCACAAGTAGAATCGCAACCAAAGTCAGTCTGCGAGCCTCTTGCTGTTAGCGTAGTGCCCAGCCATGCTGGTTCGCTGGAAAGCTGAGAGTTGAGCAAAAGGACGAAGAGATCATAGCATCTTCCATGTGAAGGAGGTACTTCACCTCTATGCTTAGAGAGCTTACCGATAGTGAGTGCTTCCATACTTTTGGTTGTTGAGCTGTCGGCCCTTCAATAAGCCGAAACCCCGAGTAGATTTCGCATGTGAGGCTCTTTCTTGCAACGCGACCTCCTTTTCCTGTTTCCATCCCACTTCGGAAACGCTCGATAAGCAGGCTGAACTCACCGGATAGAAAGCTTCGAAAAGAAAGCTTATGTTGGTCGAGAGCCAACACCACCGGCCGCGTCATCTCTAAGACTACGGAGCAGGAGGCATTCCAACCACTGTATTGAGACGTCAAGCCGTGTCTATCGAAACTGAGACTTGCTGGTCATGGGCCCGCGGCAGTCCTTCTTCAACCTCAAAAGCATCCACACCCAGAGAAAATGTCCACTTAAACTGCAGCGGCGGAGCTTTGCGTCGTCGACGTGCCTCTATCTGAGGACGACGGAGCTCGATGAGTCCAAACTCAGTGGTCTCAGAGTTAATCCCTCTCGGCTCTGGGATACGATCCACTCGACCGCGCAATGGACGTCCAAGACCTTCTCCAGCGACATTACGCGCGCGGGACTCTCGCGCCTCACGCTCACGGACGAAGACAAGTTGGCCAGAGACTGGTTCGTCGCAACGACTGAGTCCCTTGGGTGCAAGACCCACGTCGATCAAATGGGGAATATCTTCGCCGTGCGGCCTGGCTTGAACAACGACAAACCAGCGACGTTTGCGGGGAGTCATCTCGACAGTCAGCCGAGTGGGGGTCGCTTTGATGGTGTGCTGGGCGTGGCTGCGGGGGTCGAGATGCTGAGGGTTTTGAACGAGAATTGGATCGAGACAGAAGGGCCGGTGGGGGTCGTGAATTGGACGAACGAAGAGGGCGCCAGGTTCCCGGTCAGCATGATGGGGAGTAGCGTTTGGGCCGGACGCATTCCGATCGAGAAGGCTTGGGCGACCAAGAGCGTAAGTGCGGGAGTCAGGGAGGCGACGGTTAAGGAGGAACTCGACAGAATCGGATACCTCGGAGGTGTTCCCTGCAGGTTTGGGGACGAGGGCACGCCTTTGGGAGCTCATTTTGAGCTACATATTGAACAGGGCCCAAAATTGGAGAGATCGAGGCAGAAAGTCGGCGTTGTAGAGGGCGTCCAGGCGTATAAGTGGTTCACTGTCACGATTACGGGGCGGGAATCTCATGCCGGGACTACAGACTTCGATTCGCGTGGCGATGCATTATTCTTCGCTGCAACGTTCATCCAAAAGGTTCGCAAGATTGCCCAGAGTCTGCAAGGCCTTGCGACCATCGGAATCATGCAGGTGAATCCCGGCAGCGTCAATACTGTGCCCGGACAAGTTACGATGAGTTTGGATCTGAGAAATCCGAGTGACAGGGGGCTGAGGAGGATGGTGACGAAGGTGGAGGACTTCGTCGAGCTTGTCAACAATGGCACCCTGCCAGCCAGGGAGCAGCAAGATGGCCAAAAGAAAGCGAAGACCAGCAACAGATCATTATCGTTTGAGGAGGAGCAGAAATATGCAAAGATGCGAGAGAATCCGCTCACAAGGATCCACGTGGATCTGAAGGAAGACTTCTCAAGCGATGCCGTCAATTTCAACGTTGCAGCAGTCAAGTGTATTGAAGAGAGTGCCGAGAGTTTAATTGGCCACGACAAGATCCAGAGGATAACCAGCGGAGCAGGACACGATAGTGTTGGTACAAATACGCAATGTCCCACGGGTATGATCTTCGTGCCTTGCAAGGACGGAGTGTCGCACAACCCAAGCGAGTGGTGTGAAGAGGAGGATTGTGCGATAGGAGCGAATGTCCTCCTGCATTCAGTCTTGAGAATGGATCGATTGAGGAAGGAGCAAGGAGAACTGGATTGAAATGCATGGATCAACAGTGAGATCAACGAAGATTTGGCGACAAGGCCATTGAGGAGCTCATTCTCGTCTTAGTACGTACGACGCCTTTTGCCAGAATGTCGTGAGTACCCGCAAGCTTGCGGATGAGTGAGGTTCTGCCTCGCATCGACCTAGGTTCTCTGCTCTATGTGCATCATCACCACGATGGGTTGCTTCCAACGAAGTTCGTCATCATGATGCTGAAGGGGCTCTTCTGCACGTCCGACGTACCCCCACCGCATGGTTATGCCATTCGACCACTTTTAAGAAGCGGGAGGCGCACCACGGCCGCGACCAAATCCACCACGGAAAGTAGGTGCGAATTCACCAGGAGCACCACCCTCTTTGCCCTCACCACGATCCTCACGACGACGGTATCCGCCTTCGCGATCACCACGTGGGCCGCCACGACCGCCTCCACGGCGCTCGCCACGGTCGCCGCGGTCGTCACCACCCATCATACCACGAGGAGGAGCATGGCTACGTTGTTGCTTGATGTGCGTGGCCGGGACGATCTCAGCGGGCAAGTGCAACCATTCGCGCAGGTAGTCGAGGCCCTCGGGCGTGAGAGTGTAGTAGTAGTATTGCCATGAGAACTGGGTCTTGAGGTAGCCGCGGGACGTGAGGGATTGGCAAGCCTTGATGACCTTGAATGGAAATATCAGTGTCCTGTCGCCAACTCTGCAAGTCTAAGCTGCACGTACATAGAGGTTCTTGGTGTCAATGTCGCCGTGCTTGGGGAGATTGAAGTCCTTCTTGGCCACGAGCACACCCTCTCGGAAGATGTACTCGTGGATCTTCTTGCGGTCGGCCTTGGGAATGAGCCTGTGACAGATTGTCAGTATTGGTGAAGACTCTGTGCAATGAGGTAGCTGACATTTTGGCGAGTTTTAGCCTTCTTTCAGCGAAGGTGTAGAGAGAGGGAGTCTCGAAGAATCTGTTGCCGCGAGTTCCTGGCGCTCTTCGGGGAATCGCGTACAACAGGTGCAATTGAAGTGGGCAATATCAAGGAAGTTGCCGATGTTGAGAAATGTGCCTGGTGAAAGTTCGTGGGAATTCAAATGACGGCAAGTCTTGGCGTGCTTGGCAATTTCACCGCACTCTGATTTTCGATTGACTCCGCACCTGAGAGATTTGACAACGACGACAACGACAACGTCAACCGACAAACACCCTCGAAGGCATACTCTACGTTGCTCGCTGAAGAGTTACTGGTTTTATCAGGTCAGTCTCAATTTACTAGTATTGCACGACGAAGCAAAGGGCGAGCGTCTGGGGGAAGTTTCGACCTCGAATTCCTCACTCGACCTTTGTGCGATTCACCCCATTATCCCTCACGGCCAGCCGACCGCGACACTGACAGATCCTTGCCTTGTAGTCCTCCTCAGTACCGCAATCATGGGTATTTCACGAGACAGCCGCCACAAGCGGTCCGCCACCGGTGCAAAGCGCGCATACTATCGCAAGAAGAGGTATATTTCATCCCACCAATACCCAAGCTACTCCCTGAAAACGAGAGAGAGCACCATCTAACATCCTTCACCCTTTGCAGAGCGTTCGAGAAAGGTCGCCAACCAGCCAACACCCGTATCGGCGCCAAGCGAATCCATCTTGTCCGCACACGCGGCGGCAACACGAAATACCGAGCCCTGCGCCTCGAATCCGGCAACTTCTCCTGGGGCAGCGAGGGCATCGCCCGCAAAGTCCGCGTTATCGTTGTGGCATACCACCCTTCCAACAACGAACTCGTCCGCACAAACACCCTGACCAAGTCGGCCGTTGTTCAAATCGATGCCGCTCCCTTTAGGACTTGGTACGAGGCACACTACGGCACGAACCTCGGCCGGAGACGACAACAGCAGAGCGCTGCTGCGACGGACGCTGCGGCGACGAAGGCAAGCAAGAGCGTGCAAGCGAAGAGAGAGGAGAGATTGAAGGCCAGTGGCAAGATTGAGCCGGCTTTGGAGCGACAGTTTGAAGCAGGTCGGTTGTATGCGGTCGTGAGCTCGAGGCCCGGTCAGAGCGGCCGCGTTGACGGCTACATTCTGGAGGGTGACGAGTTGGCATTCTACCAGAGAGCTATCCGGAAGTAAGCGCACGTCTGACGGAACGGTGACTCGGATGGTGGCCAATTTCGATCTGCCTTGCATGGTCACCGTAGTCGTTGTCTTGTGGTTGGAACGAGGGAGTGCCGGTCACGCAGGAAGGGCCTGAGCGAGAGCAGTCCTGCCGAAGCATGAAGACGGCGGCGCAACGGTCCTGGCAATGGTTCACATCAGTGCTTGAGGCTTATGTCTAGCCCAACCGCTCGGCCGAGATTATTGTCGGCTATGTTCACGACGAGAAATGGACATTGCGGACGGAGAAAGCAGAAAGCAGAAAGCAGAACAAAATTCAAGGCTAGAATCAGTCTCAATTTCATGGAGGTTCAGTTCCGTTCAATGATTCTGCCCAAAGAAGTCTGTTTCATCCTGGGCTGCCTGTGCACAGTCGTATGTCCCGTCACCGTCACCGACATCTCAACCGTGTCTTAGACAAGTTTCCGATTCTGTCCTGTTGAGAATGCTTCGCCTGACGATTCTGTGTCCGTGTCCAAGTTTGCAAAAGTATCCCGTTCCAGGCGCAACTGAGCTTAATAGTTGCCGAAAATTGGAAGAGTCCATGAACCACCAGCGGCTCTCGATCGCTGAAAAAGAAATTGGGCAAGGGGAAGGGGATGCCGTGCGGGTTCTTTGTACCTAAGTGCAACAGGATGATCCTCGGTTGCTGATCACCCGACATCGAGACACACCAGCTCACTGGTGATGCAGTTCTGATGGCCTTTAGAGTGGTTGCTATCATCTGTCACACCTCAATCATCCCTGCGTTCGCCATTCCGCTGTCTTCGGCCACAGAAAATCCACGTCAGATGTGTATCCGCCCTTCTGTTGGGTGTAGATTCTTCATGAATCTGTGTTCCCCTCAAGCGACTTCTTGAGGGTCTGTCATCATGTGCAAGCCGAAAGGACCTTGGTGAAACCGGTTGGCGAAGACTCGTACGATTTAGGACAGAGGCGCAGAACTCAGAAGGACAAGCCCAGCGAATGAAGCTGTTAAGAGCAGACTCAGCAATCTTGAGCGGCCATCGTGCGGTTGAAGTCACTTACCAAGAGTTCTTCACTGTTGGCTTCAGGGTCGTCAACGCGTGGGAAGAACTCATCTGTGGTGTCCTGTACGTACTCAACGACCGATCTCTCGACATGCGGTGTATGAGATGTCAAGCCGGCCATGCCCATCTGACGGTTCAACGCGGCGTCATTGCGCGCACGAGCACGCTGGAGTCTCGCCTTGTGTTCGGCCTTGCGCTTCGCAGCTCGCCGGCGGATGTCTGAGAGTTTGGATTCGTGAAGCTCGTTGGCCTTGAGGAGTTGACGGTGCTTCCTGGCGAATTCTTTGGAGTTCTTGAGTTCGAGGAGGTTTTCGATCGCAGTGGCATTGGCGTCGCGAAGCTGCTCTCTCATGGTAGTGGCGTACATGTCGAAGAATTGGCGGTCATGGATCGTGTAGGTTGGCATGAGATCCTGGGCTTCTGGAACGACGCTGAGGACATGTTCGCGGAGTGGGTTGTCGTTGCGGTAGATGAAAAGAGCCTCGGTCATCTTGACAAAGATCTCGAAAGCAACCATTTCGGCCGTCGTGACGATGTAGCCGCCTTGGGTTTGGAGCACGCCTTTGAAGAACGAGAGCAGCTGCTTGCCTTGAGAGGAGCCTTGGAGGAAGTTACGCATGGCGCTGAGACAGTATGGGATGCGGTCGTACTGGACTCGTGGACCCGGCTCTCCTCTGGCCTTGACGTATCGGTAGACATTGTCAAGATTATCCTCGCGGGTGAATGGAGTCCACTCTTGGAGGAAATGTCGCAGTGCGGTCTCGTTGCCGGCGTACACAAGGTTGAAGATCAGGTCATCGACGAGAGACGGAGGCTTTGCTGTTGTAGGCACAACTCTCTGTCGAAGTGGCAGGCTAGGACTGCTGTTGTGGAAAGACATGTTGGAAAACTCGGTTGGTGGCTCCATCCCTGACATGTATGTTGTCGGTTTCGCACAGTTATCCGAACGATTTTCTCGGTGGGCAATGATGGTGATTGATGATGAAAGAAACAGCGCCAATTCGATGGGACCAGTCTTATATACGACAGCACCCTTAAAAAAGAGGGTGGCTGGTCGTAGTGACTACAAGTCGGCAGCATGGGTGCGGCAGAGCCTGGTGGAGCTTGGGATAGACGCAGCGAGATCCTTTCACTCCCTCTCCTGCCCGCCTCCATTGGCAGTACCTACATCCTGAGCAGAACCAGCAAATGCCTCCGTGATTTTGGATGTCATTCCTGGAGGCGGCAACCATTCGAATATCAAGTTCAAGGCCTTCGTCATGCCGGCCAGCTGTCGACGTGCGGTCAGACGCTGCCCCCGGTTTGCGAGGACGGGGGGACCGTCTATCGACTCACCCGGATCAGGGGTCCTTTTCCCCACACAATGCTGCCGCGCTCTACGGACATTGACTGGCGGAGACGCAATCTGAAGCAACTGTAGGTCAAGAGGTGCTGTGGATCGTGGATTATCGCTGCGGCGGTGCAATGTAAGGTCGAACACAATTCCGAGTGTTTTGCCCTACACGCCCTCTATGGTGGCATGAGGCTGACTGAAATGAGAGACTTGTATAGCAGGCCGTGTCACACGCCTCAACTGGACGTTCGCGAACCGATGGGCATGATACTCTCTACCAACCTTTCTACTGTGTCGATTCTTGGAATACGCAGCCTTCAAAATTGCCTGGTTTTCTGGCTGGAATACCCTCAAGCAGAGTCAGAATACACATATGGTCTGAGGAACGAGTGAAACACTTCCATGGCCAGAGCCGTCCATTTCGCTCTGGCTTTGTTCCATGGCATGCTCATGCGCATACCGGCCGTGTCGTTGTTTCATTCCAGGTCCCTGCCGTTTTGGGTTAGCGTACAAAGCGGTCTTGGTTTCCAGCACTGTTCAGATCTCAGCGGAGCATACTTCTATATTGTGTTGGACACCAGAAACTCCTTTGTTCTGTCGGACACTTGGAACTCTTTGCCGTGTCAGACACCTCGAACATCGTCGCCGTCTCGGACGCCTCCCACTTGTCTGTTGTTTAGCCGCCTCAAGTGAGCCCATGAGTTTTGATTTTAGACATAAGATGGCATCGCCCACGACGTCTCCTCTTCGCAGGAGTGCACGTTTTCAGCAGCGCGAGAATTGCAAAACCCCCAGCAAGGTTGCCGGTACAGCGAACAAAAGACGGCATTTGTTATCTCCTTCGGTCAGGTCCTCTATTGGAGAACAGGTATGTGAAGTACATATCATGTCGCACTCGCAGCTAATACATACTCAGCCACGTCCACGAGGACATACTCTTAAGAAGCCTGATTCCCATCTTGGTCCGAAGCAAGCGCCAGTGTCGCTTGGCACTCGCGGTCTGAGAACGATAAGGACAAGGGAGACCAGGATCGAGAAAGATGCAAGCCTGAGGCGGACAGCTCAATCAGACAGCACCAGAAAGGGAACGAGCACTGGAACTGGGAGGCCATCTGCGCCGAAGCCGACAGAGCAGGGAGTCTACGAGTCCGTCGAGGAGCCGGCGAAGACTCTTTTCGACCAACACCCTCCACTTTCGGTGAGCTGTGCTTGCAGCGAGCGAGGAGAGCAAGGTGATTGTGACCCAATTGCACACTGGGCTACCACCGGGTTGTGGCCGGAGAACTTCTCCCAGATGGACCCACAAAAAGCAAGCTACCAAAGCTACGCCCAACTGACCAGGTCTGGCGCGGTTCCAAGGTCGGACAGTCCTGCGTTCGAAGAGTACCTCAACCAGATGAACATCATCATGAACGAAATGGACGGCAGGAAATTCATCCACGAAACGAGCAGGCAACTATGCGAGGAGATGTTGGAGGCTCGATATGAAGACCCGACACACACGCAGTTTCCGGTTTCGCAATTCGAATCGGTCTGGAGTCGGCTACGCACCCGAAACGAGCATCAAATCCATCAAGCCATCACGCCCCTCGTCGTACCTCCGCCAGAATTCCTCTTCTTCAGTGGTCACCAGAATTTGGAACATCTTGCTCAAGAAGTATGTGCCGACTGGACGAAATCGCAACCTCTAGCAGGTCCCGTGCCCAGACCAGATTTTGCCGTCGGCATAAGGTCTTCCGCTTTCACGGACGGGGAAATTGAGAAGATGCGGTGTTATTCCTCCTGGCGCCGAGGAACCATGTTTACGAACAACATGTACTTCCCATTCCTGGTCTGCGAAGTCAAAGCCTGCACACAAGATATCAGTGGCGCTGAGCGACAGAGTGTACGAGCCTGCGCTATGGCCGTTGATGCCATCATTGAACTCCATCGGACTTTGGGGGAAGCTGAAACATCAAAGCTAAGTGGTCAGATTCTGGCCATCTCGGTATCGCACGATCAGACCTGGGTGCTCATATATGGACACTATGCCATAATTTCAGGAGACCAGACGACACATTACCGGTACCCCATAATGGGAGGCAAGCTGGCCTTCGGCGGCGGTCCAATTGCCGGCTGGAAGATGGCACATGACTTCGTGAGAGGAGTGTACGATAAGTTTTATCCGAACCATTTGAAGAGGATCAAGGATGCACTAGCCCAGATGCCCGATCCCGAAGTAACATCGAGAATTGACAGCAGGAGTATGCGCGGGAGTAGGGCGGGATTCAACAGTTTCTCATCTGGGCAGGACACTCAGCAGAAGGCCGAGCGGGCGGCTGAGCTGAATCGGAGCTATAGGCTGATGGCTGAGATGATGGCTGAGGTGATGGCTGAGCGGGCCAAGAGCCGTTAGATCGGATAGAAAAACAATCCAAAGAGCTGACGGGATCAGCTGTGGTGGTGATAAAGGACAAACTCATACAATTATCCTAGTTCTTCGATCGTTGTCTATATTGCTGCTCTAGGATAATCTAGAAACTAGTATATAGTCATAGCATCGTGTTAACCCTGACCACCCATTACGGCAAAGACTCAGCCATCATCCCATCTTAACCGGCATAGTCGACCTTGACCGAGAAACCTCCCGCTCGAAAGGCGGTGCTGAACTTGTACGCCACTAACTCCCGTGTCAAATCCAGCTCTTACCGTTAAGCGACGTCTGATTAAGGCTTTCAACACCGCTTTCGTCTTCTATGATGAATCAAATTAGTAGATAAGTCTGAGGACCACGAGTCCGACTGCGCTGACGCCGACACCAATGACTGCCTGTGAACCTGTTGAAGAGAATGCGAAGCCTTTGACTGCGAGGCATTGTTAGTCGACGAGAATGGTGGAGCCGTAGCACTCGACGAGGATGGCGATGCCAATGACGTTGTCGGTGCAGTCGTTGTGCGAGTGCTAGAGTTATATGTAGATTTTGCTGGAATAGTGCAGTTGTTCTCGATGAGGAACGAAGCGCGCGTGGTCTCCGTAGCATTTCTGTGGTGTTGCTGCCGTTTGTACAATTCGAGACCCGTAGTGTCTAAATCGCGTGACGTGCTTTAGCAAGAGGCGTATCTTTTGTCTGATCGATGCACACTTTCACACAGTTTGGGTCAGTGCCACGCTCAGGCCTATCATTTTAGTGCACACGAGGAGGAGATCCAGAGCCTGATGAGTCTAAATAACGGAATTGGGGGTATGGTCAGAAAGAAAAGCACAGTTGAGATTGGACTTGTGATGAACCCCTTTGACTGGTGAGATATTTTGCGAACCGAGGTGAGCAAAGAGCGGCATCGCCTTGTCCCGCTTCGAGGCTACGCCCATCATGATTATTTGAAGTCTCCCAGTCCTTGCTATCCAAATAGCATGACGTCCATCGTCAGAGCGCTCAACGGCTCGGTACAGGTCCAGGGACCCAGATTCTGGCCGGCGGCATGTGGGGCGGCTTCTGAGTGATGGGTATGGAGCGGCACAGTGACCTGAAATGGATGCCTGGCAAAGTCCTATGGCGGTCCTAGCCCCTCAGGCTCCTTAACGTCATAAAGAGTCATTACAATAACGGAATACAATGCCAGAAGAAGCATGCCGTCGAAATATGTTGACATGCGACTCTGAAGGAGTAGGACCAAAATCAGAGACGAGATGAACACTGCTATTGCCGCGCGGGGGTCGAAAGCCAACTTAAGTTCATCCATACCAGCCATCCGTCCGGCAATGATCAAGACCGGCACCACAAATAGGATGGTCTGTATGACCGTCGCTAATATGCAGCCAAAGGCAAGCGGCAGACGATTCTTCCGAGCCACGAGTATGTGTGGTCCAAGATCGGACGCGTTCGCAATGATTGGAAAGATGATGAAGCCGATGAAGTTTTTGCTTACCCCAAAATCGCTTACCATCCCCGGAATGCTGTTCAGGATGTTGTGTGTACAGAGTACAATTAGGCAAACTGAGCAAGACAGCAAAATGCTCGTTGGCAGCGGGTGCAATATGTCATTGCCTTCTTCCACTTCCGTAGAAAATTCGTCGTCATCGAACAGGTTGGCGTGAGACGAGACCTGGAAGTAAACGTATGCGCAATAAACCACCAGCAAAACAATCGCTAATCCTAGGGTCAGACTTCCATCGTGTCCATGTAGTTTTCCGTCGGCAGGGGTGGATCCTGTCGTCGAGGCCAGCGCGGTTGGCATTATCAGAATGCCAATTAGGATGACGGCAAAAATGGACAAGTGGGACACGATGAAGGAGTCGTAGTGTTGATGTTGAAACTTGAGGCCGCCAGCTAAGCAACAACAGCCAGTAAAGAACACAAGGTTCAGCAGGATATTTCCAAGGATAGTGGCTTGTACGATTTGCAGTTCGTAGTATCTGAGCGCCACAAGACCTAGCTGAGGCAAATTAGCGTAACTCCCGCGGGCAAAAGAACTAGGTACTCACCACCAGCTCTGTCGTATTAGCAAAAGTCGCATGGAGAATGCCACCCAGGACAGGGTTCAGAGCTGCACTTAATTCGAGAGTGCAAGTGTCCACGATGGATGGCAGCGGGATGATCGCCAACAGATTGAAAGCAAGCTGTGAGGCTGGACCCCAGTCCGTGGCGTTTGCAACACACGCCAGGGGAAAGAAGATGATTAAGGCGTGAAGATATCGTCCGCCCAACACTTGCCAAATGGAAGTACATAGCCATCCCACTTGTCCCAATGGAAATGGTACGTTTTCACTACTCGTGACACGGGCCAGTAGGGAGGTTCTCTCATCAGGGTCTGAGAAGGGTCCATTCACAGGGGGCATATGGTGTATCTCCGACTGGGAGGAGGTCTTCGAGAACTGCTTTCGAAAAGCAGAAGCCGCTAATCATCACGTTAAATTCCCAAAAGGCCTAGCGATTCAGGAGGTCATCGACCACATACCCATCGTAACTGAGCTCAATTCTCTCACCGAGGGAGAACTTGAAGCCTTGAAAAATGAGGTCTGTGCGCTTCAAAACATGCGCTGGCTTAGGAGCCCAGAGGACAAGCAGCATAGATTGCGATGAAGCGCATATGGGATATAAGACTGGGAGAGTACATGCCATAACAATCAGACGTTGCAGCAAGGCCAGGCCGGCACGATCTCGCGGCGATCATCTGCGCCGCCAAGCCGCCAAGCCGCTTACTGTAGTTTTAGCCTAAGAATAAGTACACGACGCTCCACGTCAATGTACAGCCTTACCGGCATGTTTGTTCCTACACGAGATCGATTTCATACCTTCCTGGTGTCATAGAAACTCGGCCATCGTCCTTTGCCATGCAACGTTTGCTTAATGCTAGAAGGAGAGCTGCGGCTGAGACGCCCAAAGCAACCAACACTGGTGACAACCGCGAAAGCAGAGTTTCCAAGGCTGTGACAAGCGGTGATGCTTCTGCAAAGGAGGAACTACCACAATGCGAACTAAATTGTTGGGTCAAAGAGGCAATGCGCATTCCCTTGACGGTAGACACGAAGACGCCAACATATCTGAGCGACGATGCGAAAATTTCAATCTCGACCGAGAACGCAAAGGCATACCAGACTCTAACCGGCTGGCAGACGCGTTTGATTGCCCTCCACCCAGGCGATGCAGACTCGCCTATCACCTGCGACCTGATCGTTGTGAATCTCATTGACGGCCCAGGACTCGGAATTGATGGTACTGATGAGACAGTGCTATACGATGCGCTTTCCTATTCCTGGGGCCATCCTGCTCTTGTTTGCGAAATCCTTTGCAACAATCAAAGCTTTGGTGTCCCGAAAGAACTGGGCCATGCCTTGACCTATCTTCGTGATAAATCTACCAGTCGATATATATGGTGTGATGCTATCTGTATCAATCAGCAAAGTCTGGCCGAAAAGTCAAGACAAGTGCAAAATATGCTCAGAATTTTTGAGAAGGCTCACAAGGTAGTGGCATGGATTGGTCTGCCGGCGCCAGAATCTGGACGTGCTTTTGCGGCCCTTGGTCTAATGAGTGACTCTGCCGATCGGAATTCCACGAGCAACCATAGTGAAAGCTGTCAAATTGACCTCAAAACCATTGCTACTGATGTGTCCGCACACTTGGCGCGTGCGTGGTTCACGAGGACATGGGGTGAGTGGCTCGCAACATTAATATCAGCTATGGGGAGTGCTCGCTGGAAGCTTCCTGCGTATAATCCTTCGCGCTAACAGCAGTCTCTGTACCTAGTTCGGCAAGAAGTCTTTGCAGCTAAGAGGTTATTCATCCAAGCGGGCTCTAATCAGCTGGACTTTGAAACCTTTATCGGCGGAGCGCGACTCCTACTACAGCGGATACCAGACACCCCCAATCGATGGCCTACAACTTTGAGTGCCTATCAGAACGAGTATCAGCACTTTGGAAGCGACCGAGATAACTTTCAATCATCCAATACCAGACGCCACTTCGTGGGACACTGGTTCGATGTGTTGGAGAAGGGTTTGCTATTCCAAGTTACTGAGCCACAAGATCGGATTTACGGAGCTCTCGGTCTCCTCACAAGTCGATCAATTAAATTCTTCGTGCAAGTCCCAGAGGACTTGGAGACGCAAATCGCCAAATTCCCTATTGATTATAGCAAGTCTATCAACCAGGTCCACCAAGACGTTGTCAAGTTTCTGATCAACACGACAAAAAGCCTGGCAATTTTGGATGTCTTTCGACTTCCAAGTCCCAAGCATTTGTCAAATGATCAACCAGCCTCATGGGCAATAGACTTCCGGAAGATGGAACCGAGGTATCGTGTAAGCTCCTCGACCGAGATGGCTCGCGGTGACCTGGTGTTGCAGCAGGACTACGCCAAATGCAACAAGCTGAACCTCAGAGGTCTGCAGGTGGCAAAGCAGATTGTGGGGATCGATGCCAAGAAAGATATTTCCCATCCCAAGGATCGTTCCAAGCCGATTTACGGAAGGTCGATATCACTCAACGAAGTCATGCGAGGATCGCAGCGCCGAGGAACCATGGGACTCTCTGTATCGATCGAAAATCCACCGTATGCTTTTGTGTTCTCAAATGTGCAATCCTCGGCGACAACGTTTGAGTTGAGACATACGGTGGTCAGGCCCGAAGAAATGTCGGGGGAATTTGCAGAATACCTTGCGAGCGATCATTTTGTGTTCGCTTACGTTGAAGACTACACCGACGAGGAGTCTAATCTCGAGATATCTCCCCTGCATCTGCTGGTTCCTCGCTCTACTAACGTCGACGACCGAGTCGTCTCCTTTCAGGGCAGCAGGTGTCTGCACCTTATAAGGCCAACGGGTCAGAATGCATTAGACCATATTTATCTCGGACCTATTGCTGCAGTTGCGATCGGTCAAGATCAGATCCGCAGGTACGCCATGAAGAATGAATTCTCGGTCAAGTCTGTCTCAAAAGCCTGGGACACTGGGCTGTCGCGAAGCCACATAGTCTATGAGCTTGGCTGAGCAAAGGCCAGGAAGTAGGGCGAGAATCTGCCGTGGGGGATACACCCCAATTCGATTGCAGAAAGATTCCGCCACTGGAGACATTGGTCTATTACTACTAGTACTAAGCGGGAAAAGAGAATTCCACGCCTTCTCCCAGGTCTTGACGGATCCTTGAGTACACGGGACCTGGTACTGGGTAAGGCCGGGACTCTAGAGGGTCGTCGGCGCCCTACCCTGCCCAGTCACCACAACCGGGCTAGGCTGCAGGCTAGGGGCCCTCTCGGGTACGCTTTTGAGCGTCGTGCCACGGCCTCAGAGGCGCTGACGGCTCACGATTCGATTCTGCGTTAAACCAGCGCAGGCGCGCTCAGAGAACGCAGGGACAGGTAGCTAATAGTGAAGGTGTGTCTCGCGTTGCTTTCTGAGAGAAGAATGATCCGAAAGGGCTCCTTTCGACAGATCTTCCTCATCCTGATAGATCGTTCTTTCTGCATCCCCGGGGGGGAGGGGATCGCTGCTCTGGCTGATCCAGTGAGGTGAGTTGAGCGCGAACACGATTACATTTGCAGGCCCAAATGTCTCTCCGGGCCATCACCTGCCAGATGGCCTTGCCTTCCTGGTAACAGATCGCCGTAAGGTTCTAGGCAATAGAAACAATTTTTGATATATACTTGTCGCTGTACACAATCAACACAAATATGATTTTCATGCCTGGGCCATGTATGGCACCATGAGGTTGAACGTCCCAGCGTCCCAGAGTTCCTCGCCCGAACTACCTGCAATGGCCGCATTTGCTCGCTGTAGTTGATGTGGTCTTGCCTGCCTCGTCGAGCGATCCGCGGACATGTCCCTGAAGTGACTGTGATTGGCATTGCTCCTTTCCGCCTGAATCGTCGACCATCTGAACGTCTGGAGTCCAGTTGGTGGCGGCTGTCTGCCCAGGTAAAAGTCATCTTGGACGTCGAAGGTGTCATTGAACAGCTTCTCCGGGGCCAAGACACGATTGCTGTCGCTCTCCCGCATTTTACGGAACATATGAAGCATGGCGCTCCGTTCGGTAAATTGCAGCCAGTCTTTCTCGTCGTTGGCCATGCGAGCCAGGAACAGACATAGCGAAGCGAGCCCCGCCGCAAGGGCTGTAGAAACCGACGAGCCCGAGATCCTACTGCTTGGTTGTTGCATGTATTTCGGTCCTTGCACCGTCACCTCCTCCCTGTCAAGCATGATGTGAACGTCATGGCATGATTCAATCCTTCCCCATCCGAAATGGTTCGATGCTGAGGCCGCAGTAACCAGGCCTTCGTAGTTCGCTAATCCTTGGAATGAGTACTCGGAGTAAAGATTTATCGAACCCAAGCGGCGGATCGGGGGCTGTATTCCGCGGCATCAATTTACCAAATCCGAAATACGGACGTCCAGGCGAATCCAATCCAAATGTGAACCTTCGAAGCGCTTGAAGATCTCGCAGAACAAGCTCTCGATATCATGGAGTTGAAGGCAGTCGGGACTCTAAGGGAGATGACTTTCCTGACGACTTTCGCCACTAGCCAACTTAACAGTGTAATCACGTTTTCAGTCTGATAGTCGTCAAATTGTGGAAGATATTCGAAGTACCATCTTCTCCCAAGATCCTCCTTGTTGAAAGCTTCCAAATTGCTGATAAAGCCTTGAAGGCGCAGGGGGTGATGAATGAAGTCGGACAAGTCCAAGCCGACCTCTTTGACTGGATGCATGTAAGCGTCAATATCGTTCTTGAAGACGAAAATTAAGTTACCGCGTCTGCGTTTGTCAGCACAACCAACTCCGGGCGTTAAAATGGGCAAAATACCTGAATCTGAATAAAGCGCAAGTCGCTCATCTTCCGGATCGTGCTTCAAATGCTCAAAAGTTGATTCTCTCGGTATTTCGGTGATCCTGGGGGATCCGAGTCGATCCTCGAGGTTGAAAGCTCGCCGAAACGGAGGGATGCCTTGAGAATCATGCTGGGTGAGGTGGCGAGAGTGAAATCTGACCACTTCCTTGCTGTATTTGGCACGCAACTCAATAACAGTTTGTTTCTTGGCGAGCTGGCGCGCGATATTTGCGTCTGATACCGTCCAATCGAAAATCTTATGGAGAACCGGCTCGTCCACGCTGCTACCGGCCAGCACATTCATTCCACGCTCGATAAAACGCTTCGCACCTCGGATGGTGAGAATGGGTTCGACAGCCTGATTGTTAGATTTTACTCAAAAAGGAACGGTGTAAGCCAAGGGATACATAATTCAGGCTGCGACACCAATTGGACTTGCCGTCGTCTTGGGATGAGCTGGCATAGAACGGAACAAAAAGGCGTCAATGATTTCCCTCCCGGTTGCCAATGCCATGACCTGAAATTCCATCCGCTTTGGCGAGTGATAAGACCCTAGTGCAACGTTACGACACCCCTCGTTGACGCGTTGACTGGGCCGTGCCACCCAGCCTCCGCTCGCTGGCACACCGGTTCATTTGGCAATGAAGAATCACAAGCATGGCTCGAGCCGTACACGACAAAGACGGAATGCGAAACCTGAGACAGTATAACAAAAGCGACTCCTAATACAGAACCTTCTGAAGTGGAGACCACACCGGCCATCTTTCCCAACAGTCCCAGTCTCGACAGTTTAGTCTCTGAACGACCTCCTCGCTGACGATCATGTGTGAGGGAGGCGAAGACCCAGGCGCCCTATCGGCGCTAGATACCAAGACAACGAGGCGGTCTACTGGACCACCTCGCCGGGGATGGAGTGCACCATAAAATACGCACAACAACAAGGCTCTTCTCACTCCGGCGTGGACCCCAGAAGTCCGAAGGAGAAGATCCGTGGGATTTGGCGATTGTCTGGAGACCTTTCAGGTCAAACGAAGATCCACTTGTTCGTCCCGCGCTACGACTGGGAAACGCACTAGCCGATTCTGGCAAATGAAGCGCGGCGGGTTAGTCAGCCGTCTAGCCCTCTTCTCTTCCACAGCGCGCCGAAGGGCAATCACATATCCATGTCTCGTCATGTCAAGCGCACATCTATTTTGATCAATCGCTTCTACGTTCAGCTCTTCTCGGCGCATGACCCTGTCGATGGATCATTCTCATCTGTTGGAAATAATGCCACGTCAACATCGACCACCGACTTCCACCTCGCTTCCTATCCAGATCATGCGCGTCCAGACTCAAACCCATCGGCAACCGGCATCGCCTAATCGAACACAATTGCAGCCTTGATGGCACTCTTGTTCTTCATCGACTCTAAACATTCGCCCCATTGCTCAAGCTTGAATGTCTTGTTGACAATGCCGCCGACCTTGACCTTACCCTTGTCTGTTCACTCCAAGTCAGTGGCTGTATTGCGGAAGAGTCGGGAAGCATGAAATACATACCAAGGTAGTCAATGGCGGCTGGGAACTTGTATGTCTCGCTGAACGACCCGAGGATGGTGATTTCGTCACCAAAGATCTTGCTCGGCGGCCACGAGACACGGTCCTTGTTGCTATACACTCCATATACCACGAGCTTGCCTCCCCTGCGGACGTAGTTGATGGCGTCCTCCAGGATCTTGACACTACCGGTTGCCTCAACCACAATGTCGAATCCGTACGGGTTCTCTTTCTTGATCTTCTCGAATTGTGCGCTGGGATCCTTTCGGGACAACTCGACATACTCGTCCGCAGCGTCGAGCGACTTTGCGAGGTTCATCTTCAGCCCTTCTGGAGCGGCGATGACGACGTGGCAGCCGCCATTCTGGCGGAGCATCTGAGCCAAGACAAGTCCAGTCGGTCCGGCGCCGAACATGAGCACACTGGAGCCCATCTTGGGAGCAATCTTGTCCAACCCGTGGGCCGCGCAGGAGGCGGGCTCAAGCAGAGTGGCATCAACGTCGGACAGGTTCTTGATTGGGAACACTCGCTTTGCTGGGTAGGCGCAGTACTCGGCAAAGCCACCGTCCATGGTCACGCCATGGGCCTGGAAGTCTTCGCAGAGCAGCTCCTCGCCACGACGGCAGTAGAAGCATTCCCCGCAGAGCTCAGAGTTGTCGGCAACCACTCGGTCACCGACACTGAAGCCCTTGACTTTCGAACCCAGGGCGGCAATCACGCCGACGGTTTCGTGGCCAGGAACCAAGGGGAACTGCCGCAGGTGTCAGGTGTGTCTGCTGGAGGCTATCGGGCTCTCAAGTATACCTTGGCCAGGAATTCACCCTCGTGGATATGCAAATCAGTGCCACACACCCCGCACGCCTTTACTTTGAGCTATGTTCCCGTTATCAGCGTCCTCTTCCTCAGACCAAGCATATAGACGTACGAGGACATCATTCTCACGAAGCTTGGGAAGAGGGACTTCGACGACGCCGAATTTCTCTGGCTCCTCATATCCTGCGACGGAAATCAGTCAGTGGGCTGTTAACTGGTGACATGACTTCGTCAAAGTCGGCAGAAGCAATCTCCTATCTGGTACGGACGTACTGAGTGCCTTCATCTTGGTGGGAAGAGCTGCAGACCCCATGTTGAGCTGTGGATCTTTTGTGTTTTCCGCGATTGCAGGTATAGTAAAGGCTTTGGAGGAATACACGAGGAAATCTTCTGAACAGTGAAGGTAAGACTGGTTGCGATCAAGGAAAGATGTTGAGAGCTGTGTTCTTCCAGTGGCCGCAGAAGCAACACGGTACACAGCTTGGCCAGGGCGGCCGAGTGCGGGGCGACTTTTGTTGATGCTTTTCTCGAAACATTTGGGAGCATGGCGTCGACATCTTCCGCAACCAACCGATTCCTCACACCCTTGATCACATCGCCTCCGATTTCTCATCGTGCAGCCCGGATCTCGGTGTGGATCCTGCTAATCCAATACTCCGGCACCAACCATGTTTACTAATGTCCCCGGCTATGCAGCTCGCTCTTTGTTTACCGCCAGGAGAACTACGTCGTCCTTTACTGCTGCTTTGACGTTTCGAGCAATGGGTGAGGGCACAAGCATGAGTTTCCGTCCGTCCTATCTCTATCGAAGCACATTCTTTGACAACGTTGTTCCAAACACGATTCACCAGAAACGAGGTAGTGAACATGACACCCCCACCCCCACGATCCCGAGCTTCTCACCGAGCTAAGTTGAGCACTTCGCTCACTGGTATTTTCGCCGACGATTTCCGCATTTGCTGCGAAATCTATCCATGGGGAAATCTAGTTTCGGTCGGCCAGGCCGAGCTAGACTTGCATTTACTATGCATTGTTCTCAACCACATGCGGTCTGCAGTTTGTCGGGCTTGAGGATGGTGCTAACTAGAAGCTGTATCTCTAATCCGGGGCTGTCAGATTTCAAGAAAGCCCCGAGAAAAGTCCTTGACCAGAGCACTGTAGCGCTAGAAACATTTGCCGTCAGAGTCATGGCTCAGCGACGACTTTCGTAGTTGACGTTGAGAGGGAAGGGGAGCCTCTTGTTCTTGCACAGCATGCCTTCCATCTAAGAAGTTACATGCCAAACTACGTGTACGTATGTACTTTGCTCGTTTTCATCCCTCCCCAGCCGGGCATTCGATCCAGGAATCGTAGCTACTGTAATATAACACGCTGCTCGCTTGCCTTGCTAGCTAGCCTCTTCCATCACAGACAGTATCTCGCCGTATTGTCTCGAGCCTATGCTTTCCTCGTCCGTTCCGTACGAGGGTATTCAGCCGCCCCTTGTGACGCAAATGTACACAATTCGGTCCAACTGATCAAGTCAGACAGTCAGGCTTGTCTCAATTCACTTGACGTACGTATACTGTCGACCGAGTGCGAGTGCGAGTGCGAGTACGAGACCTCGCAAAGCCCACGCTCACGGCCCTTCCCACTCCTAGTCCCATTCCCTGTCCCCACTACCACCGCTTCCGTGCCCTTGGCCGTGTGAACATCCCAGCGTGCGTGTGTGTGTGTGTGTGAAGATGAAAGGAAAGAAGCAAGGAGCTGGGGGAGTGATATCTCGAGCATGTGTCATGTTGCGATGTCTACGCCGTGATGTTGGCCCGAGGCAGTGAGGGATAGAGCGGGTGTTGAAAGAAGTAGAGAGGGAATCGAGTCTGATGGTGTTCGACTGAATTATTAGGACAACGATCCAGTTCCTACACAGACGCAATTCATTATCCATGTACATATGTAGATGTCTGCGTGACAATAGAGATATGGAAGTGAAGGAGCCAGACGATGGCGGTTGTTGAGCTTGTAGTACAGTTCCCAAGAAAAAGCCGCATATTCCGATCCATACTGTCCTCCCGTCCTGATCGAGGGGGAGGGATGATGTTGTCCAACTCCGCGCTAGAATGCATGGGATATGTCAGGTACGTGCTTCGCGTGAGGGAGACATTCCAACTCTCTCATCCTCCTCTTGCCGGTGCTTTTGTTGCCCGAGATCTTCCATCCGGGATCCACCGCCTTCTTGATCACGAGGATATCCAAACCTCCATCTTGCCCATTTCCGCCCTCTCTTTCTTGGCCTGACTTCTGACACTGCTCAATAGCATCTCCAAGTCATCCTGGTCAGCGACAGTAATGAGGTCTCCATCATCCTGCATCTTGATCTTCAATTGATCCTTGATGCCAAACTTCTCACGGATTTTACTTTCCAGGTCGCCAAAATCTATCACCGCGCCAATCATTAGGTATCTCGTATCTTCGTTAAAGTGGCATTTGACTCGAATCTTGCGCATCTCAACCCGTTTGCTGCCCCGCATGGTGCCGGAGCGTGAGGGTGCGCGTCGAACGGGCTCGAACCCGCCCATGTCTTCCGAGCTCATTTCTTCTTCGTCTATATATTCGTCTTCTTCGTTGAGGTAAAGGGTTGGTTCTTGGCGGCGCTGAGTGGGGCGCCGACGTGGGCTTGCGTACATGCGGTACACATCGTCCACGGTATCGTTGGGATCTTCGTACCGATCCCGAGTGGTTTCGCGGAATAGAGGTGCTGGCGCTCTTTGAGACATGGAGCGGTCGAGCACCTGCCGTCGTGAGGATGGACCCCGAGGCTCCGACGCTGTTCTTTGCGTGCCATAGCGGGACCTTTCCATTTGCATTGGCCGCTCCATCATGGCCGGGTCATCATCAGGCCAGGAGTTCTCACGCTGTGGTGGTGGCATTCTGCCGCCGCCTGGCGGCGGATATCCATTCACATCGAAAGTCGCGGCACGACTCATCATTCCGGGCCTGGGCGGTTCCATTTCTGCTCGAGTGGAGTACATGTTCCGCGGCTGGCGCATAGACGTGGATCGTAACGGCAGGTTCGAAGACGCTCCACTGCCAGAGCTGCTGCCAGCAGCACTGCCGCTCAATCTGGGCTTTTCGTTCTCCGGCGGCGGCGTTGGTGGGAAGACGTTTCTGCTCATAACCGGTGGTGCACTCTGGTCTCGAACGATTCTACTGGACAAGTTACGCTGGACGAGGTTCGTGGCCGCATAACTGATGTTCTCGGCGGGTCGGTCGTCCTTGGCTGATGTCTCAGCAATGGCCTGTCTTCTTTCAGCACCTTGGAAGCCGGTGCCGGTGTTCTGGCTGTTGGATGTGGCTATCAATCGAGCTTTGCCCAAGTAGTCTTTGGCTTTGAGGTTCTTGACTTTGGCTTCATTTGGCCTGTAAACGCAACCAACAGGACTGCCCAGGAGATGTATTAGTTTCCGCACGACCACGGCTACCGCCGACTGCACCGGAAGGGAACTCACATGCTGAACACCACGTAGCCCTGAGCCATCTCTTTAATAGCATCGTCAATCACATCATGGTCGGGGGTCATCTTTTCCTTCTGTGCGAAGGTGAAATCTTGTAGGCCGGCCTCCTCTTGCTGCAGATACACGTAACACAGGCCACGGTTGAAGAGGACCTCGCATGAATAGAGCTTGAACTTCAAACCCAGCTGCTCGTAGTCGATATATGTGTTCCCTCTGAGGTAGAGGAGGGTGTCGTTGAAGTTTGCCAAAGCCTCTTCGAAGTCGCCGACGAGAAAATTCGAGACGCCCTGCTGGAAGTAGGCCACGGCGAGGTACTGGTCGAGCTTGATTGCGCGTTGGTAGCATTCCACCTGCTCTGGTATCAGTCTTTCTTGTCCATGCTCGGGTCAGCGTTCACATTCGGCGTACCGCTCTGTCATGTTCGCCAATGGTGGCGTGGATAACACCGCAGTTAAACAGGATCTTGGAAGTATCGGCAATGGCATCGAAAATCCGTAGGGCCTCCTCGAACTCTTGGTTGTCATAGTGCCCCAGCGCCTCGACCCACGTCTCTATTTCCTACACCGTGTTAGAGAAGCTCACAGTCGTGGGACGGTGCGACATACCTGCTTGAGCGACATGGCTTCGCGCCAGGCGTAGTCACAGCTGGAGTCGACAGTGTCGAGGAGCTCGCGGTCGTCGGTGCAGGCAGGGTATGCAGGTGCAATAAGTGTGCAGGAGGAAGACGATCTGCGACACAAGCGGGCGGTGCCTGAGACGATATTGAAATGGTGGTGTGGCCAAGGTAGGTCCTACGCAGGTTCTGGTGGCTGCGATTGATCGGAGGCTGCGAGGGCCGGCCCTGCCGCAAGTCCTGAAGAGAATGTGTGTGCTCGAGGACCAGGGATTAAGCGCCGGGGTGGGTGGTGGCCGTTGTGGGATTGCTCGGCGCCAACGCGTCACTGCTCGAGTGCCAATGAAAGACGCTGTCAACTTGACGGGCTGTCGAGTCAATAGATTAGCGACGGCACGCGGCCGATAGATCGCGAATAGTCAGGTTGGTAAGAATATCCGTAAAAGAGCGTGTGGTGAGAAGTGAAGCAGCAAAACCAGTGCTGGCGAGAAGCAGAAAGGAACAGAGTTGAAGGGAGAGAAATGTGTTTTGGGGGGATTTTCTGTCACAGCAAGACTGGGACTTCTTGAAGCATGCTGGAGCCTTTCAATCGAAGGGGCGTTTCGAAGGGTAAGGAACAGGCAAGTGGGGAGGGAAGGGAGGGTGTCAAGCGAGGATCCTCAGGCAGGGGTGAGCGCAGCAAACAGCAAGGGATGAGCGTGCGAAGATGCCTGAAAGGGGGAACCAGCGAGAAGAGGCTGCACTGTACTCTGTATGCGGCAGTCTACGAGCACCGGACGGTCAACTGCCTGCTGTGTACCGAGTACAGTCCATGCATGAACACATTGTGATGAGCGCCTCTGTTTGCATTGCTTCGTGTGCCGTGCCCAGCGCGCTGTGTCTTATCCTGCCTCGGCTGCGTTTCGCACTCGATCCTCACTCGTCCGAGATGTGATGGCGAATGCTCCAAGCACTCGACTCTCGCATCCAGCACCCAGCAGTCAGCTCTCTATCAGACCCGTCGACATGGTGGTCTGACTGACTGGTCACCTGAGGCGTGTTCTTGTTGGTTTCCTCCCAATCCTCGCTCATCTGACGGCCACATGCTGGCCATGCTCGATGGTGCTGGGTTTCATGTGGATCAAACTCGATAGACAGCTTTTCGTTTCAGAATCACATCTGCCAACCAACCAGCGCAGCCGACCGACTCTGAAGCTTTCCCAAAACCACGGACCCAAGCAATCGGGTTGCTCGATTCCCACGCTTGCTGCAGGGGTATGCTCCAGCAACTGCATCATCGTGCAGTCGTTCAGTCGGAACCAGAATTTTCGGGATGCGCGGTGGAAACGGATTCACGTCAATGCATACTGTTTGGATTTTGTACAGTGAGTGCCACGTAGTCTACTTGGATCGCTCGAGTCCGCACAACCACGGCACGCTCATATCATCCCTTTCCCGACCTGTTCTTTCCGTTCCTGCCAGACCGTCTTCCCCGAACAGCTGCACACGGTCTTCTCGTTGTCCCACACTCCGGCACTCCGAGCTATGACCCCGACCAGGGTATCGGGGTCGTCGGTTTGAAACGCGCCCTCTTGCTGCTGTTTCGACACCACCATGCTGCGACCGATAATCTCCCACACCGACACCGGGCGATCCAGGAACGTGCTGCCTCGTCCATCCTTGCCTACTTCGACGGTGCCAAACCTGCCGCGAGGCTGACTGTAGCCCGTCATCTGTTTGATGGCTTCCCAGACGGCCCCCGTCGAGGCTGCCCCACGTGAGATGTCACCTGTCTCCCTTATCGTGGCATGATATGTACCCGGGGATACCCCACGCAGCGTGAGGTCCACCAGCGTCCGACTCTCAGCGACTTGCACCATGCGCGCAAGGCCACGGACAGGATCTGACACGCCGTTTGCGTGAGTTTCCAGAATGCACACGCTGGCAGAGTTGGAGGTCCCGCTGCCCCGTAAGATCGCGTCCCGTCCGGTAGATTCAATGGCTGACACGATTGATGAAGGAGCGGCCGTTCCTTCAATGTAAAAAAGTTGGTCTTTGAGATTGGCTTCGATCTTGGCGATGCCTGACACCGGCCGACGTCAGTCAAATGTCGTCCAGTCATTTTGAAACAGTGTCACACGGGTTGTATGTACCTTCGACTCTCTCCAGTGCGCCCTTGACGTCGTCGACACAAGACTCGCAATGCAGGGGGACCGCAAATGTGGTCTGCGCGGGATCGGTATTAGCATTTGACGACGATGGGGGCCGCCGTCGGGCGTACGATCGATTGCTCACCTGGAATGGCTCGATCCCTATGCTCCCCATATTGAATGTCACTCAAGAAACCGGCGGAATCGTGTTCGACGAATCAACTTGTTGTGATTGATACTCAATACACGTATGTAGTCTGGTCTCAGATGTCGAGTGGGAGATGCGTGGTATTAATAATTTTATATTAGAAATAGGCGGATGCTGCCCCTCCCCGCCACAGAGCCACAGAGCCACATGGAGGCTGTCCGGAAGTGGCCGAAATCGGAACTAAGATCTTCCTGTCCGGGGCGCCATCAACATCAGTCACACTTTATGGCCCTCTCTCTGTAAACAGCGCACAGTATTCCCGTCAAGACAGCCAGTCTACATGCCGTAGCTAGTGTGTCTTGTCTACTCCATACAGCCCTCATAATGCCACCCTCAAAGCAATAACAATAATCCACTGCGTCCTGGCAACAGTCCAAGATGGGCCAAGACCCCAACCTCTCCGCCGACCTCACAAAATGGGCGCTCTCCCAGGGCGTCACAATCGACGGTATAGCGGCCCACGAATTCCCTGGCAGGGGCCTCGGGATCATAGCACAAAGAAGGCTGGAGGTACGTCAGTTGAAGACTTCAGTCGTTGGTGTCTCAAGCCCTGATCGCCCCATTTTTTCATCTCTCTCTGTTGGAACCCCGTTCCGGATCGCTCGCCTCTCTCTCTCTCTCTCTCGGTCTGATACGACGAGACGAGCCGAGAAGTGATGTGGAAGATGGTACGAGATGATTCAAGCCATAAACGTGAAAGCGAAGTGATTGATACGGTATTTTTTGTCAAGTGAACAATAACGTTGACTGAAGTCCAATCTTCCCCCCGCTTTGCCAGGCCGGAGAAACGATCCTCAAAGTCCCAACATCGCTCCTCCTCACGGAATTCAGCCTCCCGGAACACATCAAGAAAAGTGTCCCCACGGAATGCAGCATCAACGGCCTCCTGGCGCTGGATCTCTGCCTCGACGGATCAGCAACCACCCAAAGCCAGACTCACGCGCACTCGCTCTGGCGCGACACGCTGCCTGCCCTCTCCGCGGTGAAATCCAGCATGCCTCTCTTCTGGGCGCCGGAAGCTCAACACCTCCTCCCCCCCGCCGGGCTGGCCCTGCTGCACAAGCAACAGGCCAGATTCCGCCGCGACTGGCTCGCCGTCTCCACGTGCGGTGCGTTCCCGGCCCTCTCGCTCGAGGAGTACACGTACCGCTGGCTCCTCCTGTGGACGCGCACGTTCTACTACACGCCGCCGACGACATCATCATCAACAAAGAAGCCGAGATCAAACGCGAGGCGGCCGAAGTCGAGTTCAGACCCGGCCCTGCCACGCTCGCGCCCGCGCCCCGCAGAAGACTGCCTGGCCCTCGTCCCCTTTGGGGATTTCTTCAACCACACCGCCGCCACCCCGACCGTCACGGCCACGTACTCATCCTCAGGCTACGAGTTCGTTGTGACGACGGGCAGCGCCGAGACCGACACCGAAACCGAAACCGACCACACCATCCCCGCGGGGACAGAACTCTTCATTTCCTACGGCCGGCATAGCAACGATGTCCTCCTCGCCGAGTACGGCTTTATCCTGCCGGACGGGGACAACGCCCACGACACAGTGCTTCTCGACGAGGTCGTCTTGCCGTTGTTCTCGCCCGCGCAGACCGCCGAGCTCGAGGCGGCGGGTTATCTGGGGAATTACGTGCTGGGGACTACCACTTGTAGTACTACTAGTGGCAGCAGTTCCCAGGACGAGGACGACCAAAATCGCAACGACACAGAAGTGGTGTGTTATCGCACGACGACCGCGTTGAGACTACTGTGCATGCCCTTTCGCAGGTGGAAAAGAGGACTGAGCCGCGGGTTCGACGATGGGGATTCATTTCAGGGACTGGTGAATGAGTTGGTGGCAAAGGTGCTGCGCATGTATATGGACATGGCCGCCGAGAAGATACAGCAGGTCGCCGGGCTTGACGACGTCTTTGCCGACCAGAAAGACGTGCTGACGAGAAGATGGAGGCAGACACTCGCTCTCTTGACCGCCGCAAACAAACGAGTACCAGTCTAATTTGATATAGGAGGGGGCCGACAAGCACGAATAACGCATTCGTATTGTGCGATGCTTATACCTAAAAACCCAGCGTGGCCCAATGCCCGCTTCCTACCATCAAGCTTGGTTTTTATCCTTAACGCGCCTTTCGAGGCCAAAAATACAAATGCGACGGACACACCTTCGCAAGCTGCGTCTGCGCCGGAACCCCAACCGACCAAGCATGCCACTTCATTTGACTCATTCTCCGCCGGCGCCAACGCTTAGCAGACGCCGAAAAATGCACGCCAGAAGCCTCTGGACCAATATCGCTCAAGCCAATCTCGTCCGCAAAGGGTTCCTCCGAAACAGGCGTTTTCGTCCGACAGTCATGATCATTTCAATCCGAAGCCCTCGCTGCACTGTACCGCCATCCACAATTTCTCCTCCAGTTTTTGCCGTGATGCGTAACGATACAAGCTCAGCGTATTGAAGCAAGTCCTCGCTATGGGAAATCGCTCGATTGGCTTGTTCGTCGCATTTCCGTTCAAGTCAAACTCTTCCCGCTCGCGAATCAGCTGGATTCTGATGACCAGGTTCGTGGCACCCATGGCCGGAATCCGGTCGCTGGCCGTAATGAAGCTCAGTATCTTCCGCTGGTCTGTAGGTGACACCCGGGCAAAGAACTCCCAGAACCATATCACCTGGGGCTGCTGCTCAGGAGGCCCGTCTTCCTTGGGCCAGCCATCATAGGTCGCCACTGCGCGCAAGCTAGCAATGTCGAGGGGTTCATCGGAGCCACGGACGAGCAGTTCAATTTCCTCAGGTCGGAACAGCGAAAGTGCGTTGCCACCGCAGACGGTGAAAAAACCACGCTTGAATGGTTCATATTGTCGCGCGACCGCCGTGTCAAGCAGATAGTGTACGTATAGATCCACGAATTCTCTTCGATTGGAGTTGGTGACTGCCCGTTTCTCACCACCGGGACACAGCGGGATCTGGACGATTTCTCCATAGCGATCCATTTCGGCAACAAAATCGCGACAGAACGTTTCCTCGACGTCTCCCTCAAACTCAAGGAGTTGTCTGAGTCCCTTGGCAAGGACGGGGCGGAACTCAGCCAAGTCCTCCAGAGTGTAACCATGGGGGACTTTGGGAGTAGACGTCAATTTGTCTCCGGTCGAAGGTGCTGAGGCCAGCATCTTCTTGAACACAAAAGGGGGAAATGCCACATCCAGAATGGTCGAATTGTAGATAGCCAGTCCTAGCAACACACCGACCAAAAAGAACTGCTCGGATGATTCGAAGCAGTAGGGGTTGAAGTAACAGTACTGCGAATCATCATCGTAGACGAACAATCCATGATAGGGATCGAAAATTTCCCTGGTCAATAGCAGGAACCACTCTTTGCGCAGACCGCCTGCATCGACACCTTCTTCTCCTTGGAAGTCGATGCGGAGACCTTTCTTGATATCGCTTCCCCCGGACCCGACCACCTCCGAAACGCCCCGGAGACTGTCCTCCACCAGGCAATCGCGGCGAACCTTGAGGATCAGATACTGACTCACAGCTCTGCGGCTGAGGATACTATCAAAAAAGGCCTCCCTTGCCTTCACTTCCATCTGTCGCCTGGCGTCGTGCTCGAGAATATGTATTTTGGCGTATATGCTGAGGAAGAAGGGATACTGACAGAATGTAAACTTGGTCTTGGTATTCTCCCAGGTTTCAAAGTCAGCCACGAGATCGGCATAGTCCAGCATCGTGTTGTAGAAGTTGCTGATCGGGACGATCTGGCCGTGCAAATACGCGCGATACTTCGCGTTCAGGCCCGGGCTGTGTAGCCTTTGCTCATGTGCTGCAGAGGCATCCCTTTTTCGCGCAACATGACCCACATTTGCTTGAAACAGCAGAGCCATGACTCGCGCAGCGACGCGGATTTGCCAGTCTTCGCCATAGGCAGACAGCCTGGGTTTTTCCTGCGATTTGCCTGCAGCCGTGGAAGCAGGTCTATACCCTCCAAGGGCCGCATGAATCTGAGAGGCGTGGTGCATGCCAGTATCTGAGAAGCTGGGAACAAGCCCCTCTGTGGGATTGACAGGTTCGTGCATAGGGTTCTTCTGCTGCCTTGACAGTCTATACGTCACAAAACTGCCCACCATCTCTACTGTTCGTTGAAAGTGACCATCCGCATATCTGGAAAACCAGGAGACCAAATACTGATGGTTCTCGTTGGAAAGATTTGCCATGAGACCTAGAATTCGCTTGATGATCCCAGAGTGGTGGCCGAGACTTCCTGGTCGCCTGCCGCTGCTAGGGATACGTTTGGAGGGCGAGTCGCGCGCTTTCCCGTCTACCTGCAGTCTTGCAGCCGGGATGGGTGGCTGAGGCATCGTTGTGCCGAACATCTTTCCAGCCTCGAGTCGTGCCGGAGTCAGCAGCGGGTTCGCCAGAAGTATCAGAAGGAAGCGACAATCCTCCGGATGCTTCAGTGGCTGCCTCGGGCGCTTCAGGAGGTTCTCAGAAACTTTGAGGAGACTCCGCTGTAGGTGTATTCGCGACTCGATGATATCTCGCTGGATACTCTCCAATGGGGTGGAGCGCCAACACTGTTGCGCCCTAGCATCCGAGAGTTTCGGCAATAGTTCGTGCCATCTTTGTTCCCAAAGATCTCCTGCATATATAATGAGCCGATACCATTCGGCTAGTTCAAGCCAATTGATCCTATGGTGCCGTGCACTCGCTGAAGCCCGATTTTTGTCGGGCGACTTTTCTCTGTGATGGTTGGCATCTTTGCCTGTTGTCATGCGTCCGCCTGGCGCGCCCAGCCACCATGAACCATTCTCTGCAACATCTCCAAGGAGTAGGGTTTTGGCATCAAGCTCGGAGAGGAAGACATCATTATCGAAACTCGGAGCCGAAATAGTCTCAGATAGTTGTTGCCTTTGTCGCGTCCCTGAGCTCGATCGAGGCTTCAGATGGGGTTCTTGCGGTGGTCTCGGAGTGAGGAACGAATGGTTCAACGTGGTACACCCGACGAAGCAGCCAGCAATATAATCCTCAACCAGGTAGAAAATATCCCACCTGGGTCCAGGATTGAGACTGGCTGTGGGGCCAGCTTCTGATAACTGACGGGCCCTCGCATCACGAGGCCTGACCGACAGTGAGGTGGCGGAGGAGAAAGGGTCGATTGAATGACCTTGAACGAAGGGTGGTCCAGCACCACGGCTCGAGTGATGGGTTGATAGAGTTGACTCTTCCGACGGACTGCGTGGATTGACGCGAGGATAGGGAGACTGCGGGGGAGAGTCTTGTTCGTCGGTGAGCTGGTTATACAGGATACCTTCTGGGGGAGATCCATCCAACAGGAACGAATCGTCCGCCAATGACTCGTTTTCAGCTGGGACCGGACGAGCAGGGATGAATGGCTCATCTCGCCCCACGCGAGACTCGAGATACTGCGTGAGACAACGGTCAAGCAGCGATCGCGTCCTCTCCACCGACAGCGGCAGAATCTTGCGTTGAGGCGCAGGTCCGATTGCTGGGCCCTGGGCATCCGGCCTCTTTTCCGGGTTGAATTCGAGATCATTGATGGTCAAACAAGTGGTGCAGCGGAAGACCTTGAGCCCTTGAGGCCATCGCACGGTCGAATCACAAGTCATGCATCTTCCCGTCACCGGCTGCCGATCGTCTCGGAATGACGAGCTTTCCGCAGCAGGGTGCTTGTTGCTGACATCTTCGTGTCGGGCGTCTCGCGTGCCGTCAAAGTCGCCGCCATGTTTATTCTTTTTCTCCGACTTTCTCGAGCCAAATATAGAGGGAAACGGGTGGCTGAACGAGCGACTGTGGTTGAGCTTTGTAGCTCCAGAGTCTGAAGGCTCATCGGGGACGGGTTTTCGCCGCAGGGTTGGGATCTCGTAGGTTTCAGCAGCAGCGGTTGCTAGCGGTGGCGGTGGGGGAGGGGGCAATGGTCGATTGAGGTCCGCAGTGGGAGGCGGCGGATCGTGGCTCGCGCTCCTGGTGAGCTGAGGGTTCCGAGGTCGAGGTCGGCCGAAATGGTGATGATGGGAAGCAGACGACGGCAGCGATGCCATTGCTGTCCTATACAACGGAAGGCGGGCGTCAAGTCGTCGTGAGGGGGTGAACCGGGGGAGGCAGTAAGCGATGTATTCATAAGAGTGGGTTGCTGAGTCCGCTCAACGGACGCCAGGCGCAATGTCTCACAACGTTGCGGCTCAAGCGGCACTCGCGAATGCCTGCGTCCTTTGGCGCGTCTATACGGAGTAGGCGGCTTCGTTACGGTCGTAGTTGGCTTAGGAAGCACGGCGAGGCAGAGGAAGTCGCGTGGCTGCCGGCGTGATACAGTACGGCATTCAATCTCCCGGACTGGTGGCACGACACTGCTGGAAGAAGTGAACGAGGAGTTCCAGCATATTGTCCCGTCACAGACGCCGACAATGGAGCTGGGCACTAGGTGGCAGGCGCGATCGACATCATCAGAGAAATCACACTGGAGTGCTGAGGCCAAATGCGAGATCAGTGGAGGTCAGCCTTCTTGACACGAGGAGGCGCATTGCATTTGCTGCTTGTTTGTCAAGATGCGAGGGGAATCGCGCCAAGGCTCCGGCAGCAAGCTGGTGATACTTGGTACCGCACCGAGTAGGGGTCCAGGGTCGACGGGCACGCCCACTCACGCCGAATAGGGGAGCCTTGGGCAGATACGCTGGGCGCCTTCAGGGGCCGCGGTGCCTGATTGGGAGCATGCTTGGTCCCGGCGCCACAGCGAAGTCGAAGCTTGACGGCTCGCATCCTACAAGCACCACTCGAAGTGGAGGGACTTGCATCATTCGACAACGGCACTGCAGGGATGATTACGCAGCCTTCCAAGCGAACTCCAGAGTACTGCTATTTTTGACACAGGTCTCTTTGGTGTGGATCAAGCTCTCTTGTTTTCATAACATATCTACGAAACTAACTGCCAACCGGAGCACAAGGTCAACCTGTCGCCCAAACTGCTTCGTTAGACCAGATGGCTAACAGCAAACACCCATGATAGGCAATTCATCCAGCTAGTCATCGAGCCCGTATTCTTGAGCAAGCTTGTCTGCTGCAGTGAGACCTGCGAGGTACGCAGTGGTCTGAGTATGGTTGCTATCGGAATCAGTTAGTATCTGTCTCAGCCGAGACATAGTTGGAATAGGTAGGGTAGCGGCACTTACTTTGAAACAATCGGAATCACGCTCATGTCGGCGACTCTGAGCTTCTCCACTCCAAAGACCTTGAAGTTCTTGTCCACCACCGCACTGCGTTCGTCCTTGCCCATGCGTGCGGTTCCCATCATGTGCCATGTCGACTCGCTGTTGCCCCGCCAGTATGCCAGGATATCTTCCTCTGATTCACTCTTGGGCCCATTGATAGTCACAGTGCCATTCTGGAATTGGGGGCTGCTCATGACCTTGAGGATCCTCCGGGTAGCCTCCACGGCCACTCTTCTGTCGAAGGGATGAGAGAACCAGTTAGGGTCGTAGATGAGTGGTTGTGCGGGATCAGACGACTGAAGTCGCACGGAGCCAGTTGATTTCTGGTTGAGCAAGAACACGAAGAGGGTCACTCCGGCCTCGGCGTTCTCCGGGTCGAGAAAGTGTGGCAACCAGGGGCCGTTGAGGATGTATTCATAATGCGGTACCGTGGGCGCCAGTAGGTGATCTTGCTCTTCCTTGGGTAGAGCTTGAAATTCAGGAAGCTCGGATATCTGCTCGACCTTTTCGTACGCGATGCCCAGTGTGGTAGCATACTCCGAGAGTGGTCCGTTGCCATCTTTCTCCCACAAAGCCCGGGCGGCTGCTTGGAGTTCTTTGCTCTTGTAGAATTTGGTCCTCTCGTCTGCGGGGTTGGCCCTGGTGGCTGGGATCGTGATATGATGGTGATCCTTCATGTGTGCTCCGACATTGTCATTCGCCTTCACGACTGGGATATTGAAAGCTTTGAGCTCTTCAGCAGGACCGATACCGGAGTGCAGCAGGATCCTGGGGGTATCGAGAGAGCCGGCCGAGAGGATGACCTCCTTGTCCGCGTAAATCGTCCGCCCGTCGATGGTGCTGATGCCGGTGGCCTTCGTTCCCTCCAACACGACACGCGCCACTTGCGTGTCGGTCAGGACGTGTAGGTTGCTGGGCGCATCGACCAAGGCATCTGCTGATGTGGACCTCACGCCTCTGTACGCCGTTGAGATGCACAACGCAAGACCAATCGGGTCGCCTGAGTTGTGGTCTAGATTGTGTTGGGCCCCATTCGCATACCAAATGTCCATCAGCTCTTTACCCTGAGGCTCCCAGACCTTCGGGAAGCCAACATTGATCGGTCCGTCGTAGCCATGGTGTTTTGAGTCCGCATCGAGATAATGTTTCACGTTGTCTATTTCGTCTCCGGCTTCTCCGTGGTAGGTTTCGATCCGTTTGTATCTTTGTTGGACGTTCGTCCACTTCCACTCCTCGTCACCGACGAGTCGCGCAATCTCGTCATAATCATCTTTGGGGCCAACAGTCCAGACGGAGAAGTTGATGGCGGAGCTTCCACCGAGACCTTTGCCGCGGTCGTAGGAGATGACTCTCCCATCAAAACCCTTGACCGGGGCGGTCTGGTAACCCCAGTTCATGTCCGGTACCATTCGATGCAGCCATCTCTCCGCGTCAGCACGCACAGCTTTAGACTCGTTCCTTCCGCCAGCTTCAACGAGGAGGACCGAAGGTTTTTTGTTGCTCCGCGCGAGTCGTGAGGCGAGGATTGCACCCGCGGGCCCAGCACCGACGACGATGAAGTCGAATCGGTCTGGCAGTGTCGAACCCATGTCGAGTGTTTGGGGGAATTGGGGGAAAATTGGATCCGGGTGAGTTTAGTATGATTGAATACGCTGTACTTTGCGAACACTTTGTCTGCGAACTGGGCGCCCCCCAGTTGAGTGGCTTCGCAGTGGACTATATAGGTCGGTCAAGAGGCGAATTCAACAGGACAGGCCGCGGAAATTGGTCGTGTAAGCTCAGTCAGAGAGCGAGGCGATCCCGAAATGAAAGAGCACAACGAAGCGGTCGAGTGGTAGTATCGATCCTACATCCTAACGTACAGCAAAAGTGGGGGAAAGAGTCGGGCTGATTGGGCCTGGGCAGACACACCACTGCTCGCGATGTATGATTCCATAAGTGAACCCTGTCCAACCCTAGGGATGGACGAGGCTGATGTGAAGGCGGAGGAGCCATGTCTGCAGAACTCGGTCGACACCGCGACGGCGGGCTCGGCGTTCGACCCATGAGGGAATCCTGGCGCGAAATGGGCAGGTGGCAGGCCTCTGCTAAGAAACAGAATGCAAATAGGTCTGACAGACGGCTGCTCGAAGATGACCCATTGGCGCAGGAAGAGGACTAGAGCTTCGTCCCTGCTGCCGTGTCATGTTACCGCTGTCCCAGGAAAAGGCTACACTTTCTCACTGGCGCCCGTACCCCGGCGATCATGGGGAATGACTAATACGAGTGATTACATTCAGTCACCCCCAAACAAGTCGTCTCCACCGGACGGAACGTCCCAGTAGAGCTGAGTCATGTGGAAGCGGCGAACCTAGGCCGCGACGAGGAAGAGGTCGTTGCCCAGCTGAGGCCTGAGCTGGGTGGCTGCAGGGGTTGCATCCTTTTGATGGCGCAGGGAATGTCACCGTCGGGAAACCTTCTCCTAGGGTCCGAGGGAATGCCCATTAAAATGCGTCTTTTCCAATCAAGCCGAGCACGCGGAATAAGCGCGATCCGTCCAATAAGATAAGTTACAGCAAGGCACTTTGACAGCCTTGTGTAGCCTCGGATCGGTTCTCAACCCCCTTCTCCCTCTCACATACAGTGATCCGGAAGAAGACAGCAACCCATGGACCTGCGTATCTCGCGTGATCAGACATGCGCCTTTTGATTCTGCATGCCCACCCTACCAGTTTCAAGTTTACAGTGCCAACGGATCGCTTCGCGCAACTGCCCGAACGCAGCCAGCTGGGTTGTGGCATGAGAAAACAAAAGTGTAGCCAGAAGTGTGGCGAGTGCGCCAGAAGCATCTACAGTATGTACGTGCGGTACAGGTGCAGGATTAGGTAAACTACTGAGCCCCCGTGGCTGCTTTTACATCGGGGAGCCATAGCACCTTGCCCTCACACATGGGCTTCCATCAATTGCAACATTGTCCATATGGCCACATTTCGAAAAGATGCCATTGCTTGCCAGCTTTCACCGCCGTCTCAACCCATCTAACTCGCCTCCCCACCACGCAAAATGTTGCTCACCAGGGTTGTCAGCTGTGTACAATTCTGCACGGATTATGGCGACAAGAGCGCCCTTGGCTTCTTGTTGGCAGGCGTGCCATCTCATGCGGTTGAAATAATCGGCAGTGTCAGCCGCAACGCAGTCCGCAGTAGGTTGTTGCGTGATGAACGGTTTTGTTACCGTGAGACCCACAGGCTTAGCCCCCGACTGTGAAGTTTGACCTGAATTGGCTGCGTTTATTTCACTATCTGTTCAGAAACCGACACGGCCAGGTTACCCGCCGGTTACCCGCCAGCCCTTGCCACTCGAATTTGGTTTGCCTTGGATGCTGTGGTGGTGGTGGTGGTGGTGGTGGTGGTGGTGGTGGTGGTGGTGGTGGTGGTGGTTGCTTTCGCTCCTGCTTTCAAGCAGAGACAATGCAACAGTCTCAGAGCAAGTGTTCTTGAAGACCTTCGTGGCCTGCGTCATTACCAGCTCCTGCATGGCCGACAGCACGGTCGAAGACTCGTACGGCTGGTCCCTTCTTGACAGGCCGAATTGTCCAGATGCTCAGGAAATGCAGATGATACAAAGCGGCATTCTCTTTTGCGAAGCACTGCTGCACTCTTGTCTCCTCCCTACCCATCTGGAGGAGACAGGCGTTGCGTTGTCGACTTCCTTACCGCCGTCGGGCTCAGAGCGCTTTCGCCAGCTCATTTGCCCCCACTGGTGAAGAACTATCTTCTCCGATTTCATATGTTCGGCATTTCAAGCAAATACGAGCTCACTCCTATTCTCACCTGATGAATGCAGACGCCCGGCTTGTTCAGCAGAAATACATTACTGATCTTGATAACCTCTCGCCCTCATACAACTCATAAAACGGTAGATCTCCAAGTCGTTCAGCCATTCACGGTATGTGGTCTCTGCGAAAATCATTGTCAATACCACCTGCGTTGCGCCGGAGAAGTCCATTGTCATCGATCCAAAATCGGAAAGGAGAGAAGAATTTCGAGGGAAGGGTGCACCATGCGAAACGGGGACAAGAACAAAAGGCAAGGTATGGAGTGCGGGAGAAGGGGGAAAGAAGTTCTCTACTACGGACTCGCCAATAGACTTGGGGTTCAGTTCCTTCAGCTCGCATTTCGAAACCAGTCTTGGGATGCCCATTCAAGGCCAGCCATCAAGCGGTTCAGTATGGCAAGCCATCTCAGGCTCGAAACCGTATAGAGTAAGCCATCTTGGTGATCGTGGAACAAGCCACTCGGTAAGAATGCACTGTGTAGAGCAGCAAGTCACCAAGCAATGGGAATACTGGCTCGTCAAAATTTCAGGACGCGAATATCAAGCCGCCAAGGTGACAGCCCCAGCGCTGGGGACGTCAGATCACGTGGATACGTGTCACCATCCAATTGCTAGTAATTAACCTGCCTCCCTGCCTTACGCGAACGCCCCGTAGGCAGCGCTTGATTGAACCCGACGCTTCCTCTTCCTGTCCTTTGCGCATGTCGCTCTTCTTCCAACAGCACTATTTGGTAGTGATCTACCAAGTGTCTCGCTCTAGCCTATGCCTCTCAATACCACCTAGATGTTATTATATTCCAAGATTCTTAGACGAGGAACATATCAACAATCTCGTTACGGACACTCGGAGAATTCGACACAAGTTTGTTACGCCACCTTCAGGAAGCCTACCCACCCACTGGTAAAGTTCAGTCTTCTACAGATTGGAAGAGCATCAGGTCATTGGCCGTCCAGCCATTCTTCAAGAAACTCTCCAAGGATGCTGACATGATTCGATTGTTCTCGACTCTTGGACGAGTGGGCTACTGATCCGTCGCCCGAAGCGATCTCACAACCTTTTCCAACAATGCAATCGGTCCAAAGCAAGTCCTAGGTCATGATACGCTACCATCAGCAATATCGCAGGCGCGCAGGATGCTGGCACACTTAGGCCATCACTTTGAGACATGCTGAACTGACGCTAGACGCTGTCCGTGACGCGGCGGGAAGAACGCACTGCAAGCATCAAAGCTTTTGTGGTTCAAGGCAGGCTTCTTCACCGGCATCGATCGCTGGGGGAGTTTCCTTGCAACGGCAGTGAGGATAGTCATTCTCTTACTTTGCCTTCAGGATGATGCATCCTTGATCCGCATCTTAGGAACTCACAGCCTGTGCTGTCAATGTAATGATACCCCAATTATGCAATGGCTTTCGCCGATTCATGCGGTTTGATCGGCCGCCAAAAGAGGAAAGCTCCTCGTCCATTGTCGCCCGTGCTTCGTCCGTCCTCGCCGACTAGGTACATGCATTTCGCCGCTCCGCCCGAAATTGTCTCTCCTTGCCTTCTTTGGAGCCCCTACGAGTTCAACAAGTTGGGCGGGTCTCTCTTGGTGATGCTTGTCTGTCTTGTACGATCATTGCCACATTTGCGTTCATATTAATCATGGGGGGCTACTCGTTCAATAGTGTTAGCTCGAGGAGTCGCTTCGGCGATGTCAAGGAGTTTGCCAATGCCTGGCGTGGCGGAACGCGGAATTATGTCGGAAGATCCCGATGGGCGGAAAACAGACTCGAAATTTAAGCGATATTTCCTTGTAGCATCACTAAAGTCATCGCCTTGCATCTCCCCATGAGTGACATGGCTGCCGAAAACTCATCAGGATGACATGAACCTCAGTACCTTGCGGACATTGATGCGACCATTTTGCTCGCCCAAAGCACCATGGCGTGTCCAGGCCCACGTCGCTCCCCTTCGGCTGCTCACGCCGCGAACACGGTCCACGCACTCTCTCGTCTCAGGTCCAACGGCTGAATGCCAGCGACCTTGGCCTGAATCCCAGCCTCTACATCCCCAGCCGGCGGATTCTCACCTGCAGAAACCACTGCGTCCCATTCCCTCCCAGTCTTCGCCAAGAAAGGTTTCGCGGGATTCGAAGTTTCTGCCCCTCTCTTGCCCAGGATGCGGTGCCCTCACGCAGGACGTCGATCCTGGCTTGGCTGGGTATTACACACTGTCGAGAAGAGCGGTGAGAAACCATGTCCGAAGTCTCAAGCGTGAGGAATGTGCAGACGCTGGAGTGGGTTGCAGCGAAGAGGCTGGTAGGGAAGAAGCTGGTAGACAAGCGCAGGTGCAGGCAGAAGGTCAAGACAGCCGGCATCATGAAGCTATGATCGCTGAAGCTGAAGATGCAGTGACAGTCCCAGTCTGCGATAGGTGTCATTATTTGGTCCACGACTCTCGCGGTGTTCCAATTGCGCATCCTTCTATCGAGGCGATTGCAGACTCAATCGCCGAGTCTCCTTTCACCAGAAATCATGTCTATCATGTCGTGGACGCAGCAGATTTCCCCATGTCTGTCATCCCTTCAATCTACAAGCATTTGGCTTTGGCGAATCCGCGCACACAGAATCGCCGGTCTCAGCATTCCTTCTCGTCCAGACCGTCTCTTTCATTCCTGATCACCAGATCCGATCTGATCGCCCCCACCAAAGAGATGGTCGACAGCATGATGCCCAAGTTCATCGCCATTTTGAGGACTGCATTGGGTCGTATGGGGCGGAATCTTAGGCTCGGCAACGTCCATTTGGTCTCGTCAAAGCGAGGATGGTGGACGAAAGACATCAAAGAAACCATCCGGAACAGAGGCGGTGGCAATTGGCTGGTTGGAAAGTTTAATGTGGGCAAATCAAACCTTTTCGAAGTGCTGTTCCCCAAAGGTACACACGATCCAGTTCCTCTGCGTGCGGGGCTCCAACGACAGAGGGATATAGATGCCGCCGGTAGAGCCTCCGATACGTCGTTTCTCTCGGAAAAGAATTTGCTGCCTCCTGCTCAGCCAGAAGTGGCTTTCCCAACCATGCCCTTGGTGTCCAGCCTGCCCGGCACCACAGCTTCCCCAATTCGGATTCCGTTCGGCAATCACAAGGGAGAGCTCATTGATACGCCAGGTCTGCAACGTGGTGGGCTTGACCAGTACGTCAAACCCGAGGACAAGGCTGAACTCGTCATGGTCCATCGCCCGACAGTCTCTCAACATGTTATCAAACCTGGCCAGTCCCTACTCCTAGGAGGGGGCCTAGTCCGCATAACACCGGTGCTCGACGAGAATGACCGCAGCACCACCATGTTGGCATATCCCTTTGTGCCACTTAAGGCTCACGTCACTTCGACTGTAAAAGCGGAGGGGACACAAACCCAACAGCGGGAAAGCGGTATAGAGTCAGTGCTGGCAGAAGAGGCCGGCATGGGCATATCATCAGCTGGGCGGTTCATGCTACGGGATGATGTTACAAAATCCAGAGCTGGATCCATGGTCAGGGCCGGGGTCAAACTTGACAAACTGCCATTCCATGTCTATGCAACGGACATTCTCATCGAGGGAGTTGGTTGGGTAGAACTGGTCTGTCAAATCCGGAAGAGTAAACGAACAGGCCGGTCTGATAGTTCTGCGGAACGCTCCACCGAGTCAGATGCGGTCGCGCCGACCGCGGAAGGCCTCTCGATCGAGACCAGCACCTTTACTCCCTTCGGCGGAGAGCAGCCGACCTACGACCAGACACCTCCCCCACCCTCTAATCTTCCCGAAGTCGAGATCTTCACGCCTGGTGGCAAATTTATTGGCCAAAGAATGTGTCTGGATGTGTGGCAAACGTGGAATACAGGCAAGCCCCAAAAGGCGACCAGAAGTGCACGCCCCCGTAAGCCAATGGCTGGGGCTAAGAAGCGCGACAAGATGGCCCGAAGGACCGCGTTGGAAGACTAAAGCCTCAGCTCTATACAATACGAGTCTATACCTGGCGAATGACGACATGGAACTGTGTGGCTCGGGTGCCTTACTTGTGGCCCCCCAAACTAGCCAAGGCTGCAAAGCTCTCGGCATCGGCGAATTGCCTGTCATACGCTTCCTGATAGACTTGTCGAACAGCATACCTTAGTAGGTATACACGGTGGCAGTCACAGACACTGTCTGAGTGATGTTTACTCCTGCTCCATCAGCACGACAATCTCAGTACCTCTGTAGACCGGGGCCCCCATTTTCTCACTCGGACAGTGACCGAGAACCCCAGTCAAGCTCGCACGAAGATCCATCGTGCCATTGGACGGCTTGAATTAATCGTCTTCTGAGTACTCTGCCACCTGATGGCTCCGACGGCTAGGCTTATACACCAGTCCAGGGGTAATAGCACATGCATTGCATGCATGGACGATTACAGAATCAGCCCCCCTCTCTCACTCCCCCACCTTCTACGCGCGTCGGCGGAGTCTCTATCGCAGATGCCAGTCGAGTATGCGCGGTCGGACTAGTTCCGCGGAGACAAAACTAGTCATACCGCAGTGAGGCTCGTCAGACGACAGGGACATTCCGTATAGAAATCCCAGTACAGAGCAGACACGATGGGTGCACCGGTCCGAATATCTCGGTCTGCCAAGATAGAGACACTGGCTGCAATATCCAACGTTGAGGGTAGCAGATTTGGAGGACCTAATAGGGGTCTAGGTATGGAGTATATGGCTGCTGGAGTGACTGACTCGTCGAATGTCACGATTCAAGTTCGGGCTTATTCGATGCCATATTATCCTGGCGGTCGCTCCTGCTAGACCGGCTCTTGGGATACGATTATCGACATTCGATTTTGTCTCATCGGATGGGTGCAGTCGAGTTGGTGCTCTCCACGGCTGAATATAAATCATTATAATGTACCTGACTGAGCTGTGCCACTGTTTCCGAGCCGAACGGGAGTCTAATTGTGCCGGGTCAGGCCATGCTTGGACGGGGACTGGGCTTGACGAGGCTCCCTAACTGGTTGATGGCCAGCTGAAAAAGATACTTCCTTGTAAGGCTGCGAGTCCGAACGAGTACGTAGAGCGAAAACCTTTGCTGAAAACTCTGGCGTGTAGAGAGAGAGGGCCATGTCATCCTATTCAACCTCTTGTGCTCCACGACGAGGCAACTCATGAGAATATCCATTTTCTATCACCCATCTTCGGTTATGATCCGATCATCGAATCTGCCACCGGGTTGTATCGGGCTATATACAGCAGGATCTTGTCAAAAAAGAGGAAGGACAGATCGTGCAATGCTCCGAAAGGGATACAACATTGTAGCATTCGCTTCCTCTTCTCTCGAGCTCTGGGGTGCGACACCACTCGTACGGCGCGACAATATCCTGTTGGATGGACTCCTGAGCAGACTCTTGTTGATACCACTGGTATGGCGCGATAATGTCTTTTTGGGATGGACTTCCTGAACAGACTCTTGTTGATTTCGGCGTTGAACTTGACTTTCCTTCAGGCGAAACCACTTCGTTTTGGCAACGTTCCAGCTCCACCCTCCCACACTGCTTGAAAGTCTCACCCAGTCCACCACCACTTGGGCCTTTGCATCGTCTGCCGAGTCGGCCTGCCAAAGGTGCCAGTTTCCTCGAGCGGTCGATAGAGGACCTTACTCGTCAAGCGACAGGCAAACCGCACGCCTCATGCCAAGCCGGCATGAGAGGCTCTGCACACACGAGTTCACCAATTGGATTAGAACTTCCATCGCCGAGTGGGGCATCCCGATGCCGAGTGGAGATCGCGCTTGGCGTTCACAGATACGTTGGTGCGTACTTGCGTATCTTAATTGAAGAACATCCCTACACCGTGGCCAACGCATCCTCGGTGATTGAGACAGTCAGGCCTGAAGTTGAATATCCAATTTCCGTCTGCTGATCTTCCCTGGCATAGCCGATGCCATCTTACTCGTTACAGAGCACGTTGTCGCAGTGCAAGCAGAACGCTGGGGAAGGATCAGAATCGGCCAGAGCACAACGTCGTTCGACCAAGCCATGGTAGAGGCTTGTCCAAAGCTTTGGTAGCTTGGCTCTGTAAGGCTGTGATCAGCACATCGGAACAACCCTTGTGGAATTCAAAGCAATGGGAAATGTCCTTCTAGGCTGGTTTGCTGCACCCCTCATTTCCCCCGGGATTTGGAAGTTACACAGCGCTTTCGCTGTTCGGTGCGAGCAGTCAGCCGCCTGTCCCCTGATATGTCCTTCAGCTTTGCTTACATCGGCTTCCATGCTCAACAGCAATGGGGCGGTCTCGAATGCTATAGTATATCAAGACGACGGGTCACCCGCTCTCGTCCCAGCCCTTGTTACCCTCAGAGCTTACAACAACCAAGTCGGGTCACATTTGCCAGTGACAATGATTCCTCCTTCTACGTTCGGTACCATGTGTATCGCCATCCTCCTCTTTTGCTGTACTGCCCTCTCTGTTGCCCAGAATGACTCCTTCTACACTGCCTCCCCTGACTTCCTGTTAATCCTCGGGTCGCACCCGAAGGTGACCCTCCTGGCGGAATCCGAGCAGCCGCTGTTCCATGAGGGCGGCGTCTACTACCCTCCCAGCAAGTCCCTTTTCGTTACATCTGACGTGGTGCCCGACCCGTCGACCGCCAACGGGACCATGCAGATCATCTCTCACGTCACGGGCAACCTCACAAATGCTGCCACCGTCCAAGTCACGCAACTGAACGCCACAAGCCATGCCATCCCCTTCCCACTCGGCGGCTACCGGTACCTCGCATCGCAGAAAGTTCTCGTCTGGGCCGGCCAAGGCTCCCTCACACAACCGGGGGGTGTATGGTTCCTGAATCCCGAGCCTCCGTACAACGCCACCCAGATCCTCTCCAGCTACGGTGCATACGACTACAACTCGCCCAACGACATCGCCGTCACCCCCTCCGGCGAGATCTACTTCACCGACCCTATTTACGGGTCCGAGTACGGCTTCCGGCCGGCGCCCCAGCTCCCAAACCAAGTGTACCGGTACAATCCGGCAAGTGGGACCGTCAGGGCCGTAGCAGACGACTACATTCGTCCCAACGGCATCGGTCTCAATAAAGACGGGAGCATAGTCTACATTATCGACACCGGTGCTCAGCCTGGCGACGGGACCATCGATGCCACCGGTCCGCGTACAATCTACGCTCTCGACGTGCAGGGCCGAACCAAGAACGGGACGGGCGGATTTCTCGGGAACAGACGTCTGTTCTCACTGCCCAGCTTTGGCGGGGCGAAAGGCGTCAAGACAGACACCCTGGGCAATGTCTATGTCGGCCTTGACGACGGGGTGTCCGTGTTCGACGAGGACGGCAATCTCCTGGGCAAGATCCTGATCGATGATGTCGCTAACATCGGATTTGGCGAGCCGGGCGTGCTTTTCGCAATGGGACAGACAAAACTGTGGAGGATAGATCTATCAGCCGTGATAGTCGGGTCGTCCTCTTTGATCTGACGCTCGTTTTGAATTCTCGCTTGCGCCGCAAGTGTTACTCTTGTGGGGCTCAATACGCTTTCTGTTCTCGGATCAAGGCTTGCGTGCCAGCGGATCGAGTGCTGGATTAGTACGCCGGAGTACCCAGGCGTCGTGTATATTACGACGACTTGAGGCTGAGGTGGGCAAGATAATTATAATTGGTGTCCAAAACATTGAAATTTTAGGATCATGAAAGGGTTCCCCCCGTCTTCTCTCTCTCTGATCAACCCGAATGGCTCACAGTAGCCATAATGTGGCATAATGTCCGCGCAACGTTCCCCTGATGACTCCTACTCTCCTACTCGGTAAGAACGACGATCTTCCCCCGGGCCAGGTTCTTCTCCATGGTCTCGTGGGCCTCGACGATCTGATCGATCTTGAAAACCCTCCCCACCTGCACGGGCAGAGTGCCGGCCTCGATCTGCTTGAGCAGCTCGTTCAGCGGGGTCTCCATGAACTCGTCGGGCCCGCCAGAATAGACCGTCAGGCCGACGCAGTGCGGGATCACGTCCATGGGCGAGAACTCGTCGAAGCTCCAGCTGTTTCCTGCGGCATGTAAGCGTCGGCCAGCCAGCCAGCACCTAGCGTGGCATCCGCGCCGTGGAACACTGACGACCGTCGTAGGGAGTGAGACGGCGGAGGAAAAGTTACTAGGGGGCAACTCACCGACAATCCCCGTCATGCAGACGATGCCGCCCGCGACGGCACACTTCAACGAGTCCTTCAGCGTCGTCGTCCCCACCAGCTCCAGCACTTTGTCGAACAACTTGTTCCCCTTGCTCACCTTGTCCGCAACGTTCCCGTCGTCGACAATCACGTCCTGGACGCCGCTCTTGCGCATCAGCTCGGCGGTCGCGGGGCTCGAGCTGCGCGTCGTGCCCGCGACAAAACAGCCGTGGTTCCTCGCGATCGCCGCGGCCGCCAGCCCCACGGACGTGGTCCCGCCGCGTACGAGCAGCCGGTCCGAGGGCTGCAACTTCAGCGCCTTGAACAAGGACCCGTACGCGGTCTGCAGCATCTCCGGCGCGGCGCCGATGACCGCCCAGTCCAACGCCGTCGTGGTCGTCAACAGTTGCGTGTTCGCCGCCTTGGGGCACGTATACTCGGCGTACCCGCCGTCGAAGTCGCGACCCATGCCGGCCATCGCGGACGCGACCTTGTCCCCCGGCTGGAACTTGCCCGACGGACACGACTCCACCACGCCGACGGCCTCGATCCCCAGCACGCGCGGGAACCGCACATTCGGACTGTGCCCTTGGCGGGTGAACATCTCGGAGCGGTTGAGGCCGAAGGCCTTGACCCGGATCAGTACTTCGTCGGCCGCGGGCGTAGGGATGGGCCGTTCTTCCAACTTGAGGACGTCGGGCCCGCCGGCCTCGTGGATGACGACGGCTTTCATGGACATGCTGAGCGGTGTTGGTGTTGGTGTTGATGGTGCTAGCTGTGGTGCGGTGCGGTGCGGTGCGGTGTGGCGTGGATCTAAAAGCGGAGGCCGGTGTGAATGTGATGTATGGACGTAGTAGTGTTTGGGTCTGTATCTTGTGGCCGGATATATATATACATATATATATACAGGAACAAGAACAAGACGGAGGGGATACGCCTTACACCCCCCGTCCAAGCTGGCTCTTTCAATTCGATCCACGCCCCTGCTGCGGAGTGCGTAGGAGCTTCTTATTCAGCCATGTGCTCTCGTTGTACCACGACCTGCAGTCTCCAGCATGGGGCTTTGCATATGTTTGTCCTATCGCTCCACCTGGTCTGGTGTTTGTTGTAGGGTATGTGCCGTGTCGGCTAATTCCAAGTCACTCCCCAGCGGACTACCTCGACGGGAGATATCGTCCCTTGCCGCAATAGGCAGGTCTTCCGCCATCTTTGCATGAGATCGATACGCCGCGGTCGGAGGTGACTGGTTGCTTCAGGCATTTGTCCCTTGTTAGGCTCAGGCCTTGCATGAGAGTTTGTTTGCTTGTATTGCGTAAACATGTTCCAACGGATCTTATTCGTCGTAAGGCTCGGGTTCGCTCTTGAAGATCGAATGGGATGTGGTCAGCCAGCCACAACGTTGGCTTCCAGATCTCTCTTGGAGACTTCACGAGGCAGTTAGTGTACAGCTCATGCTCTCGCTGTGCTCGGACAAACATGAAGCAAGAAGAGTCAAATCCAATCACACATCGCCCGCACCATCATTCCTTTTACCCGGGATCGATCCTTCTCACTGGAATGATATTAGGATTAGAGCGCTGTTGCACTCAAGGAGATATGCCTAAAGAGGGGATCCTCTAATACCGCGAACCGGTGAGCTGTCAAAGTATGCCAAAACGCCGAACCTGAACAGCCCCATGATCTTTGGCTCAGGAAGGGGGTATAGATGCGTATAGTTCAATCCAAGGATCATGCTTCCCCTTCACCCACGCCACGTGTCCGACCACACCAGGGACAATCGATCGAAAAGCCAGGACGCCACGCTATTATGCAAACTCATCTGTTCTCCTCTCCCCTGTATTGTGGGGGTGAGCGCCCCTGATCACTATCGCCGGAGCTATCTTCCCCCGGTTCTGGGGAAGCAACAGACTTCCTCTTAGCGAACAACTGTTGGCTCTGTTGTCGTTGATGCTTTGCTTTGAGGTGCTTCAGCTTGTTGTCGGCTTCGCGCAGCTTGGTCTCTAGGTCTTCGAGCTCGTATTTTCGGACGTTGACTGTTTCCTTTCTGTATAGTCGTGGGCCTGTTAGCGTCGGTCTCACTGATCCCACAGCCGTGGAAGGGAGGACCAGGGCTGAGAACGTACTTTTGCTCTACCGATTCCTCCAAAGCGCCAATGCCATTGAGTTTAAAGAGATCGTCAAGCGCGGCAGAAAAGTCTAGAGCGATTGTTCTGGAGTGTTCCAAGTCAGTGACTGCGCTCTGTCATGGCTGGGGAGGGCCGACGTACGATTGAGGGCGTCCGTTGGACTGGAAGCCCGCGTCAGGGTTCTGTTCGTTCGCGGTGTTCATGGTAAGGGGGATAAATTGTTGTGTCGGTCGAGGGATAGGCGATACGTCTGACAATAGTTGGGAAGAGACTCGGGGAAGACAGGGAAGAGATGCGAGATGGACAGCTGTCGCGGGCTGGGAGTACTGTATCAATATGTTCGCCTCGAGGTGTATGCCTACAAGGCAGCAGAATGCAAGCGAACGAGTCAGTTGACCGCGATCAGTAGGCAAGTCCAAGAAGGCGTCAAGCACAGCCCAAGCAGTCTGCTTCCCGCTCTCATACGGTGCTTCCTGATGTTAAATCGAAGGCGTGGTTCCCATCTGGGGCAGATGACTGGCACATTCCTCCCAAATTGCGAATGCCCAGCATCTCATCAAAAGGGGCTCGCCGGTTCGATGAGTTGCAGGACGGACCCTGAAGCGAGGGTTTGGGGCGCTCAGACTACAGCCTCTGGGGCCTCTAGGCTGCTCGGAGATGATTGGGCTGTGCCGATCTGCCCGCAATAATTGGCAGCCAGCACCACAAGTGCTTGAAACTGACGATTTGGGCGGATGGGGGGCGCTAGCTTAGCCAGACAGAAATCGTGGGCCTTGGCCCTGGCCGCTCCGCTGCTGCTGGCCGAGAGCCGCGACTTTCTGCGCTTCTGCGCTGCTCCGGCCTTTCCACTCGTGTCTTTTTCCAATTTTCGAAGCTCGACAAAGAGCGCCCTTCAATTTTCATTCCACCTCGACGCCCGTCACATCTCCACAGCCACTCACCGCGTCCGCTCCTACTCTCCACGCGTCGCGTCTCTGCACTCTTACTCTGCAGGCCCGGGTGGCTGCTGGGAAGACGTCGCATCTTCGGGTCCGGCGACTGTGTCCACACGGTATTCGCTATGATGGGATGCCTTCAATAAAAGCCTACACCCAGTATGAAACGCTCGCCTTCTGCCAGTCGGTCGCCTCTCATGGCTCCGATACAGCGGCCTTCGAGGACATCGCGACCTCCTTGAATGGCAACCATCTCATTCGCGACAGCGACACATACGATCAGACTCGTCTCACCGCAGCTGCGTTGCAGGAGTTGTACAATGACCTTCTCGCCGAGGAACGAGACGCGCAGAATATCTCTACTCATAACGGGGACAATGGGTCGCCAAATGGCACAAATCCGCGGAAGCGGAAGTTGTCGCGGTCGCCTGCGCCCGATGACGAGACGCACATGGACGAGCAGAGGTCATTGGAGTCCCTGATGGGCAAGCTCTACGCCCGCTTCAGAGAGCAGATGATCAAGGAGGTTAAGCGGGAAGAAGAGGACTATTTCAAGCTGCAGGCTGAAATCGCGCAGCTGGAGCACGAGGAATCCGAGGAACAAATTCGGCAGCCCGTAGTTAACGAGGCCAGCAACGACCAGACTCAGCCGCAGCCCGAACCATCCAAATCGACAGAAGACACAGCCGAGAAGGAGCATATTGCTCGGGCGAGCTCTCAGGCAACACCTCCGTCTGCCCCGTCAGGCGTTAATGTTGCCCCAGCCGTGCAGGGCCCATCGACAGCACCACCTCCAGCAGTAGATGCGAGGACGTCCCCCTCGGGACGGACTGGCTTGCCGCCACCTTTGGCGCCCTCGCATCCTCCGCCTTCTGCATCTCCTGCTCTGCCTCCCGCGAGGGCATCGGCTGAACCACCTCAGGCAAGAGCTTCGCAACCGCCTCCAGCAGGACCGCCACAACAATCGCCGGGAGCTTTCCATCGCACTCTACCTATCCCGTCGCCGCAACGACCAAATTATGGCCCTATCAATCCTCAACATTTCCAGCCCGGACCCCAGGGTCAGCCTGTGCCGGTCCTGCCACAATATACGGGCTCACCGCATATGCTACCGCCCGCCGAGTATCCTCATCAAAAGCGTGGTAGTGCTTCACCCGCGCAAGGTAGAGGTTCTCCCGTCCCCGGCCAGCTTCAGCACCAGCAGCCGTACCCGGGATATCCTGGATACCCTCAACAGCCTCCCTGGCCGCACCATCCGCCCGCCCAGCAGCCGTATGGTCAGCCCCCTCCGCACTTCCCGAATCAACCATATTACGTTCAGTCACCCACAAGCCGTCCTGCCATGCAGTATCAGACACCACACCATCCGCAATATGCGCCATATCCCCAGAGTGCTCCCATTCACTACCCAGGGCAGCCACCGCCTCCTCACACGTGGGCACAGCCTCAGCCTGGGCCGCCCTACTATGGGTACCATGGTTCGGCAAACGTGACACCTGTTCCTCGAAGCGACTCAAGGCAAATCATATCCAGAGGGAGATCATCCACCCCGTGGAAGCGACGTGCTCAGCCACCCGGCGGTGTACGGCCATCAAGCCCGACCCGACCGGAGAGAGAAGTTAGTCCCATCTCAGACACAGAGTCGCTCACTCAGGCCACGCACCCAAGCAAATCCCGGGGCATGGCAGATCACAAAATGGAGAAGAGCGATATTACTCCGCGAGCAGCCGCACCGTTGGCTAGAGGTCGTCAGCCCGCCAGTACCACTCCGTCGGCATTTGCAGGATCGAGGTCTCAATCGATAGCATCCGACGTGGCTACAGCCAAGGGCAAGAAGGGTGGAGCTTCTCACAGTATCAAAGCGGAGCCACCCAGTACACCTGCGGCGATCCCGTCTGATACGGAGCAGCAACCACAAAGGACTACGGGCCGGCGTGGGCGAGCTCGCGCGACCACATTAGCTTGCAAGCCAGAGCCAGCTGTGCCGGCTGGAAGCACCAACAAGCGAAAGCGCTCAGATGGTCATGATTCGCCAAGCCCTGCACCACCAGTGGCTCGACAGCTACCGTCTCCTTCGGCGCCGGCTCTTCCGCACCTTCAACAGCCTCCAATACAGCGCCAATTCTCTCTGTCTCTCTCAAGTGATCCCTCACTCGTCGCAGTCACCAAGAACTTCAGCAAGACTTCGCAGCTGCTCCTTAACGAAATCAACTCGCATAAGCTCGCTGGAATCTTCGCCAAGCCGCTCTCCGAAAGGGACGCGCCTGGGTATAAGGGCCTGGTTTTGAGACCGCAGGACCTGAAGAGCATCAAGGCAGCCATTTCAAAGGGTGGGAAAGCGGCATTGGCGGCAATTGAGGCGTTCGAGGAGAGAACAGGCAATGCAAATGCAGGGTCAGAGGAAGCAGACGGCGAAAAGACGCCCACGCAGAACACCCCGGCCACAAGCGCGGCCGTCGGTCCTCATGCCGGAGAAAGAGCTCTTGGAAATGGCGTCTATCTGATTCGAGCGTCAGACGACCTTGTCCCACCAAAGGCAATTGTGAACTCGGCTCAGCTTGAACTGGAACTCGTGCGCATGTTTGCAAACGCCGTCATGTTCAATCCATTACCAAGCTCTGAGAGGGGCTTCGGACGCTCACTCCGTCTGCGCAGGAGAGGAGGAGACGTTGTACCTCAGCAGACGGCGGAACACGACCAGCAAGCGGAGAGCAGCGAATCCGACGAAGGCTCGCCATCTGAGGTAGGGGGCATCATCTCCGACACCAGGGAGATGTTTGAGGATGTCATCGCCAGGGTGAGGAAATGGAGAGAAGCCGAACTGGAACGACTCGGCGGTATTGGCGAGGCAGACGTGATGACTTCAACCCCGACAGCAGGGCCGTCCAAGGCCGCAACGCAGGGAAGTGGCAGCGGCAATGTGAGCGCCACCGCCAGCGCGAACGCTAGCCTGAGACAGTCCGAAAGCATAGAGAATGAAGACGAAACCGGTGGTGGGCACCCGAGTCCACCTCCCACCGCCGCCGCAACAGGCACGGCAAGAAAGAGAAGGCGTGTCGCGGACTAAGCGATCGACGACAATGCGATGATGAAACGGACTTTTGCAGACTTTGACGCTCCAGTCTGTCCGACGCATTTATGTAGCGAGCACCCCTTGGATGCACGAGTTTTCGAGGAGTGAAGGTCTGTAGCGCAAAGTCTGAGTCCTTGGAAGGACGAGCACGAGGAGAATAGATCATCGGCCCCTCAAATGATTTACCTCGTCGGCTCCTCTCATCTCATCTCCCGCATGCTGAAATGATCACTGAGAATTCACAACGGAGGCCAGTGAACAATCAACCAAGAAACCAAGCAAAACGATTATGCCGTGCGGCAGGTCGAATCGCGGTCTAAGCATAAGCATTGGCATAGGCACACATTCGCTTTTCATTTCTCTCAATCCTCGCGCATGAATGCTCTACATAGTACGTTACTCCGTACTGTATCTCGAGACCGCCCCACGACACGACACAGAATGGCTTGCTACATACATACATACATAGGAATCCGCCTCCCTCCATGACAGGTCAAGCCGTGCCATCGTTTAGCTTGTGTGCGCCCCCCGCCGGACCATTTCCAAGGATCACGTGCGTGGGTCAGGGAGAAATCCAGTCCAGTCCCAGTCCAGTCCAGTCCAGTGCACGCAGTTGGGTCGAGTCGGATCGAAGTCGACGGCGATCCTCCCTTCCCCTTTTCGCGCTTTTCCTGCTCGCATTTGACGGCCAAAGCAAGGAAGGCAGGAGAAATGCAAACAGCAGGACGAGAGATGCACGTATCCAGCGAGCAACAAGAACAACAACAACAATAGCAACAGCAGCAGCAGCATTCGTCTCCTCCAACACTCATACCCAGGCCTTCACCCTGTTTGTCCCCTGTTCCGCCGTTTCCACTCCCGTTTTTATTTCCCCTTCATCCTCTCGCTGATCCACGCCTTGCTGACACCAACGCCCGGGTACTCGACCTCAAATAAGATGCGGATACTCTCTGCGTCCTCGCCGTGGCGGGCTTTTTCGCGGACAAAGGCGTCGTGCTTGGTCGTCCAGTTGGAAGGGTGGCGTGACTTTGGCGATGTAGACGACTGCTTCGAGGACGATGTTTTTGCAGAAGGCATTTCGAGGAGGGTGCGTACGATTGAGCGGGAGGCGATGACGGTTTGGAGATGATTGGGTGCTTGTTCGGTGGTAGGTGTGAACGATTGAGTGAGCGAGTACGATTTCCGGAGGTGAAGCTCAATGCAATGCAAGGAGGTTTGTTTCACTTCGACCCGGCGCGGCGTGGTGATGGATCACAAGAAACTCGACCTTGAGTTGCCCCAGCTGAGATGTGCTGATGACAAGAGCAACAGGGTTACCGGCTCCTCGGTGATGTGACGCTAGGCGACGCAGCTGGGAACAAGGCGCTGTGTTGTTGCGGTCACAGACAAGAGTTGGCTGGCTCACTGATCGGTAGTGCTCACTTCACGTCCCGTAGTGGTAGAGGAGAGACTGAAAAGGGAACGAATGTTGTCCTGGTCGACAATGTCGAAGCGAAGAGGGAGCACAAAAGGAGCACAAGATCGATCTTTTTGTACTTCTTGAAGATCTCAAATAACATCCCACTCTGCCCGCTCCAATGCAATTGCCGCTTGCATACTCGTCCATATGCGACGGGGAAGTGGGCGGGCATTCTGTTTGCGATAGACAACAAGCAGATATCTGTCCTGGAGCAGTTGACAAAAACTAAAGGAATAGAAGCCGCAACCAATCATTCATCCTCATGATTTCAAATCGCAATTGTTGCCATTCCGGCTTGAGCCTCATCGACGGCGGATGTACGAGAGCGTCCTCCCGAAGACACAGCTTGACGTCGAAGACACCGAGATCCTCCCAATTGACAAATCGCAGGACGAGGAGCCGCTTGGAGACAGACGCATGATTGGAAAGCGGATCCGGTACGGGGCAAATCCGCTGGAGCATCTTTCATCGTTAGATTTCAGTTCGAGAGGAATCCGTGAATGCCAGCAAGCAACGGAGGTTGGGCTCCTTCGGCAACATTGAAACCGGTAACCAACAATATTTTTCCACGTTGAGGAATCTTCTCATTAGTATGGACGCCCCAGTTCTTCATTCTGCATTTTCCAAATGATGGGCAGCCCCGGATGCCGCTTTCCGTGTCCCCGTCATGTCGGCTGCCGATAAATCCTCAAAAGCCTTCCCATCCAACACCAATTAAGGACCTGTGAACTCCCGGGCCGTCCTCTATACTTTTGTATACCTGGATTCGTCAAGAATTTGTCATTCCGATTGGTAGTCATTATACACTAAATATATATGCATGACGGTCGATCGCGTCGAATAACGATCATGAAAACACGCCGAAGCCGTTAGCAAACCATGCAAATGACATGACTGTGATAGCTGATGCTGTGAGGATGACACCCAGTGCTTGCTTCTCATGTACGGAGAGTGCCCCACTGCAAGTTGCGCATCTGAACTCGTTCAGCGGGGTGTAGGCTTGCCTGTATCTGGTAAGCAAAAGTGATCCACTGCTAGGAAAAGCGAGACACGTACGGTGTATACATGCCAAAAATATACTGCTCGTAGGCGGCCAAAAAGCCAGCAGACGGAACGTCCGTGATGTCTTGAGACGAGTCATGGATGATCAAGGTATAACTGGCGACGGGAAATGGATTGGTGGCGGTTGCGTACATCTCCCCCGTATCCCAGGTGAAGGCGCCTGTTTCCTCAACAGACATATTGGAAGTGAGGGTGTATGTTTGTGCATTCTGGGCACAGGAAGCCAACACATCGATGGCGGAGGGTGTCACCGACAGGGAAGTATAGTTCCAAGCGAATGTGACAAAATCTCCAACCTTGTAATATTGAGGTCCATCGATCAAAGCAGGAGTAATGAGTGCGACGCCGCCGGGCGGCAGCCGAGGGTCGATCGGAGTTGTCTTGGTGCTTGTTGTTCTTGTAGCATTTCCAGACCCCGAGCCCGAGCCTCCTGATCCAGACCCTGATGCGGACAGAGACGCCGAGGGCGTTATTGTCGTCCCAGACCGCGAGCCCGAAGCGGTTTGACTGGCAGAGGTACTCGAGGCGTTGTCTCCGGTCGAAGAGGAATTATCATCATTGTTATCGTTGTCTTGTCGACGGACAAGCAAGGCATCAATCTTGTTGTCAAGAGAATCCGGCCATGGCCAAGCCGAAGAGAAAGCGGTGAAGAGGAGGAGAAGGGCGGCAAAGGCAGGGAAAAGGCCGAAGCCCTTCATGTCGGACACAACAGCGTATTCAACGTAGGGAATTCGAACGATTGGCGGCGGCTGTATTGATGATTGTCGTGTTACGGACTTCGTAGATAGACGGGTATAGCACAAAGTAGGGTAACGATCGAATTGAAATCCACAGAAGAGATAACAATACTAGGGACAGACGATGAGAGAGCGGTGAGGTGGAAGTGAGGTGAGGTTCACGAAAGGAGCGCAGGCGAAAAAAGGTGTGTGTCTGTGTCTCACCCTGGCGACGGAAGCCGCGACTCGGAGTCCACAACAGTCGAAGAACAACGCGCCTCAGCCACTTCCCGCGGGCACTAACCGCCTCTGGTCTGACGTGTTTCTTAATTTGGCTCGTCCACTGGCTGAAGTTGCCAAGAACCACCCAACTGGGTCTGAAGCCTCACTGTGCTCTCAGTTTCATTCCATCTCCAGCGATCAATTCGGACTGGATGTAGGAATAATGCTATGGACAGTCCCATCGACCTCCCAAAATGACACAACCAAGGTCGGTACTCAAGATGTAAGCTCAAAGAGTAGATGAGGACTGCCTAAGCACGACTCTTTCATTGACAATGTCCCCTTCTGGCACCTCATTCTCAGAGCCCAAGGACATGCTCTTCTCGCGACGGCGATGATGGTTCTTCTCGTCGAAAGCTCTCCTCTCCTCACCTAAGGACAGCTTCTTCCAACTCTAGAAAAGCGTGTTCCGTGTACGAGTCTTGTTTGCTCTCCCCTTTTGAGCACTGCTTGCTGGCTGCCGCCCTTTCGAAATGTGGGACTGAGTGGTTGCTCTTTCGATCGTCGGCTCTCGTTGCGGCGATACGCCTGCGCAGAACATCCATATCCGCTTGCAGCGTAGGATTGTGGTTCTGTCCGACCTTGTAAGCCTCCAGGAGCGACGACCTCATGTCAACGACACGGCGATTCTGCTCGCATTTGATGCTTCCATCTGATGTCCGCTTCCTCTGCGCCGTTACTCCTTGAATCTTGTGGGTTTGATCGGAGGCAGGTGTGGTCGACATTCGATTTTGACTGTTGCCAACCATCACGCCGCGACAGCCGTATGTACCGCCATCCTGAGATCGACTTCTGCCAGCTGTAGACTTGTTCTCGGATTTATCGTTGCATGCGTCCTTCACTTTCCAGTCGTGCGGATCCGAGTCTCCTGCTGAGCATGATCGAGCGATGAAAATATGACTCCGTGGCATTGGAAATTTCTTTCACGTCGATGTAGTCGACTCTCATTGAATCTGAGGAGAGACCACGTTATAGGTTACGGCATCAATTGATATGCCCATTCCATCAACTGCCTCGGGGACAAAGTTCCATATATGACTACTTCCACGCAACTGGATGACGGATTAACCCTCGGCATATCTGAGTGAGTGAATCCGCTTGGTGTGGCCGGACTTGCAGTTGCCAGTCACCGCCCTATGGCCAGCTTCACACGACCTGCAAAAAATGCGATGAACATATTCAAAGGCCAGATTCACTACAACCATGAAATCGAACGCTTTCCAGTAAGCAGAAGTCGTCTTGTGATGTGTTCTGTTCTCACTCGTTGTGACCTCTTGACAGATGACACGTTGCCCAAGAGCGACAGACAGGTCTTCGGGGTTTATGGAGGTTAACTGATTGAAACCAGCGCTGTCGAGGGAGCTTCTCCTCACGAGAGTTCGGAACTGGGTCGTGAAGTTTCGATCTGAGTTTTTACCACCTGTGTGCGCGCAATTTGAGGCGATTTGGTGAAGGCATAGCTTTGGTCGTTTGGCGAGTCATAGATCCAGGAAGTGAAGGTACGAGGACAGTGCAGTTGAGAGACATTGAACATCGAATACCACAAGCTCTACGCCATGCCCATCCCACAGGTTGAGCGGCGAAATAAATGGCCTTCGATACATGAGACTCTTCACCAGATCTTGCATCCACGTCGACCAGGACCACGAAGTTAGTAGCCTGCATCAAACCAGCAGATCAATGATTCAATGGTACCTGAAGGAATGTGCCCAAACAGAGAGTTGTTCACCTCCAACAGCACCCTTGAACTTATTGTCATTGACCGGCATGGTGGAGGGCCGAGCAACAACCACAACGGGGTGGCCATTCACACATCAGCAGTATTGGAGCAAAGATGCAGGATCGAGGACATTCTTGCGCGCCGTGCGAGCCCGTTGGCTCAATCTCTGCGATCTCAATGCGAACAAGAACCCAGTGAGCGTATATTAGTTTCGCGTAGAGTCCAGGTCGTGCGTTTATAACGCCCGTTCAGTTCGTCGATTGTGTTGTTCCAGATCCGTACTGCAAGCATCTCGGGCTTCAAGCACAGGAGCGAACCTAACACGAGCTTCTTGCTGTATTCAGCCAGGCGCATAGAGTTTCGAATCAGTCAGCAAGAGGGCCTAGTCCGCAGAAGAGGACCGGACATTTCGTAGGCTTTCCGCGATTCGGAGCGGCGGCAGTGATCATCGCATAAGCCGGCCTCGAGATAGGGGATTGTTTCGAGACGGAGCGAATTGACGTCGTTGTCGTCCAGCCACTGCCAAGGCGTAAGGCCAGTTGATGCGTGGTTCGGCTTGTTGGAAACTCGGTCCACAGGCCAATGGTGCGTATGTTGCTTATCAAAGCGAATGAATCATCTGGCAGATCCACCTCTATATCCATAACGCCTGGTTCTCATTTGCAATCTCGATGGAGGGCCAAAAACTGAGGACATTGGCCATCCCGTGCTGCTATCGACTGTCGAATTAGGGGCAATTGCATTGTTTTGCTGTCGAAGAGCTTATGACATTTCTGACACGGTTTAGTATTGATATCTCGGTACGAGGAGATCATCTCCTATATCTCCTTGTCAGTCAAAGTTTTGTATTTTCACGTAGAATCATGTAATGCGTACCAGAAGAGTCGCGAGCCCCGCTCCTTGTTGCGATTCTGAGATGCTCTGAAGAACGTTATGACGGAGATTGGATGCTTCTGTGCCAGGCTTTCCGAGAACCACGTATTCAGTCCCACCGGCGGACTGTCTCTGTTCGAGTCGAAACTCCAGTTTGCCAACTTGGATGTCAATCGGCAAAGGGTCTGCTCCGTCTGACACGTGTATCCTCAACTCTGGATGCCTTGCGCGAAAGTCGTCCACCACCTTCACAATGTCGGTTCCCGTTGGGGGCTGAAACTCGGGACTAGCGTCATTCGCAGCGGTGGATGTCTGCTCGTTTATGGCAGCATCCTGGAGAAGACCGCCGTAGTCCAAGGGCCATGCATCTCCACCCTGTGGCAGGTCATTGGCATTGACAATGTGCCACAACTGGCGCACATCATCGCTGTGCCAATCCTTCTTGAATCGCCCGACGTCTTGACTGCCTGCCTTCGCCGCGGTTTCAAGGTAGGTGGCAAGCTTCTCGGGCTCATAACCCCCGGGGTTCTCCAGTGCTACACGCGCCGGGCTGATCAACTTGTCGGGCAGCAGAGACCGAAGACCACCAATCTTGCTAGATGTCAGCACGAGCGCCAGATCTCATTGGCAGAAAGGAGAAATCTTAAACGGAACCAGGGGAGACTGACTTGCGAGTACATGTTTTGCAGTTTCGCTAGCTTCTCTATGATTTCGCGGTCCTCGGGATCCACGGGGCCGGACATGTCTGTAGTCATCGTAATTCTGGAATGTCAATAGAAGTATCGATCTGTGTCGAGGGGAAATGCAGAGGGAAACAATCGTCACGAATGTACAACCGGCTGTGGTTAATTTGGCGATGGGAAACCGTCGATTCGGATTCTAGACCAGGGCGCTGGTGAGGTGAGGGCCAGCTAGGGCGTCATCACGTGAAGACGCAACAGCTCTGCCAAGAGTGTGCCAGTCTGAAGAGAGTTAGTCACTTGGTTCCGTGAAAGCAGCGGCAGGCTCTTGCTTTGTGCCATCCGCCGCTTTTGATTCGCCCTTTAAATTGACATGGGATCATTTCAGATCTTTTCTGCTTCTCGCAGGTGGCTAGAGAAACTCTGAACTTCAGAGCTTGACATTCAGCTCATTCTCGAATCGGGCCAACCTCCAGAAACTCTCCGGTATGGGGCTGGCAGGATGATGCCAGGTCTGGGGGAAAGATGGCGGCCTAGATACTACCTCTACTCTGGGTAGGAGCAAGAAGCCCTTGCAGATCCGTCCTCCCGGCGGTACTCGTACTTGGATTTCCACGTGGAAACTAAGCCCCCTGGAACCAGACGTTGATATTGGTGCGCAACAGATGCTAAACGTGCAAAAATGGCGCTTCCCATTCTGTGGCCTCTGTGCGAGTGAGGCAGTACAAGTCCTCTGTCAATCTCCCGTTCCTGCAACCACCAACTTGTGCCGTGGAGTGCTTCGCTCGACTCGACGACCATATCTCCGCTTACCGCTGTTGCGCGCGGAGTTCCGCCAATGACTAATCGTCCTCAACCTCCTTGCTCCTCTTGGCTGGACAGGCGATGTGCAAAAGGACAATTTGGGGCCAAGAGTATTCCTTTCTCGGTAATTCGTACGCTGAGACGCTGATCCCGGTCGTGGGGACAGCACATACGTATGGTGCATTGTTGCATGGGGTTCACAGCTTACGTCAGGTCAATCTCCTTGATGCCTCAATACCATACACACCTACTCAGTACTCGTACAATTCGCCCAATTTGACTGAGAGCCTGCAGCTCGTTCAGACTCACTCAGAGAAGCCTAGACAGGCCAAGCCCAGCGATGGGCTCAGACCGACATGGTTGCAACGAAGGCGACACCCATTCTCATATTAGCGCCTATGCGAACGACGATGCCCCATTTAGTGGGGATCCATCAATGATCAGCGCGGCTGTGTACGCATCTGATGTATTGAGAGAATCTGGTGGGCTTGACGCAGCGCCATACGCAAATCGGCTACTCCGTAACTGAGGTTGAATAGCCAAAGACGGTGTACTGGGACAAAAAGAACATAGACCGGCGGAACCGATAGAGATCTCAGGATCTACGAGGACTAGCATCACCCTGAGTCCAACAGCATCAGTGCCTTCTTTGGCCACTACGAGTAGTAGCAGGGACTCAGCCACCAACGGTAGCTAAAACCTGCTTCTTTGTCTCCGGCTTCCCTTTGGATCTCGGTCCCCAAGATTCTATACCCGGAAAGGGAAATAGACACAGGGATGTGGGCATTGGCGGCTGGCCGTAGCGGGTTATATGCATTCACGTCTGTGTACTGGCTCCATACAGTTGAAGTCATGGACGGCAGGAGCCGTGAAATCAGTATCAGAGCAAAAGGTCACAGCTGGCCGTCACCACATTCGGTGTCGTAAAATCAAGTTCATGGATGTAGAGTGAGATGATGATCGCCAAACACCCAACCATTCATCGGTAAGGCAGCGCGACGGCGGGAATGGGGTGGTAAAGCTCAACCAGCGTGGTTGGCTTTCGAGGACGTCGATTTCCAATCCCCATAAATCGGCCTCGATTAACCGACTCTGTGCTGACAAACTTCGTTTGCCCAGACTACGAGTAGTGCGCTCGGTCACAAGTGCAACCGTGCAAACGATCACCATTGAGCTGACCGGATGGCGGGTGTCAAACGCCGACACGAGATGGGTGCGCCGTGCAATGCAGGGACAATCACGCCGGAGACAAGACTTGAGCGCACATCTTTCTGTCCGGGCCGTGCAACGGTTGAAGCAAGACGGCGCAATTAAATCCGGATGACGCAAACAACCGTCGGTCAGAGTTGCAGCTAAGTTGCTCGTACATTCGTAGTTTCTCAGCTCGTCGATCTGCATGGCTTGGAAGTGGCTCAGTTGAGGCCAGATGGAACATTTCTGCTAGCCGCACAACCTTGTCTGTGGCTTTTTGTCACGAACTCTGAAGAATGGGTTCTAGCAGACCACGTTGAGGCGAATGAGCAGTGAGCTTCAACAGGCAGCGCCCTTTGCTAAGAGTCATCAAGACGATGGCAATGCAGCCCATGTCTCCTGGTATGTAATGCTACACAGACACTGCAGCCTAGACTGTCAAGGACGCATTCGCACCCGTTCCTCCAGCGGGTTCCCGCGGGACGGCCAGTGAGCTTCGTGTATGAGACTTGCGGATTGCGACGGCCGAAGTCAGCCACACGAAGATCTGAAACGCAACCAGATGCCGTATTTATGATTGGTGGCTGTTGCAAAATACAAATCACCCGTGGCCTAGTATACGTAGCGGGAGAAGAAAGTCGCGGCTGCCGTGTAGAGACTGGCTCGAGGCTCGCTGCTTCAAGAGCGGTCATCCAAGTCTCACCGAATTACACAAGCAACGCAAAAAGCCGGGGGCACTAAACGCGTTGCTCGGGGGCGGTGACCCAGCGAGCGAGGGGGTGAGGCACGGCCGAAAGAGGGCAGGAGGGACACGGAACTAACAAACGAGCTTGCTCCACTTCTCGGCGGTATCTCAGAGTATCCTCGTTACCGCGTTACCAGCATCTCACCGCAGATGATGAGCAAACCAGCTGCTGCATCCGCCGGTATCGCCGTCTGCAGGCGTAACGGTCTATCGGTACGGGCCAGTGAGGGCGAGCGCTCGAGCAAACGCTGAAGCCCGCCTCCTGGGGTTTGGATCTATCCACCCCTTTCATTTCCCCTTGGCCCTACAGTGATTCTTCGAAATGGTTCAGCCCAAGGTGTGGCTCCCGGGTCCCTGGTCACCGCGATGTCTTCGGCCGTGGAGAGGACCCGCAACCATGACCCGTCTCCTTCTCACTCGAGGGGCTATCAGAAGGACCCAGCGATAGCGATCTGCCTCTGGGATGCTGTCAGCAATGGACCAGGGTCATCTAGCCCTACGAGGTTGCCCTCGCCCTAGGCCCGTGCTGGTCGTGGCCCTCTATCACCGAGCCCGCCCTGCTATTCATATGTCCATGTTCGCCCCAAGGTCAAGCTCCTGGGTTTCCATGTTTCGAGACCTGCCATTTAAGCCTCCTGCGTCTGGAACTCCATGGGAAGCTGCATGTCGGCCAAGAAAGACTGAGAAAGTTATATATGCATCGACCGGCCGACCTCCCAACCCCAACCCGAAAATAAAATCAGCAAAAGAGCCTACTAGTGCTCCCTACTGCAAGCATGATGGCCGTCGAGACCCAGGAAGGCATCTTCTCCATGACACCCCCGCCCAGCGAATTCGACGAATTCGACAAAAGCGCCTTGCTGACTTGCTCACCTTCCCTGCCCGGGCTCTGTTACCCTTCGCCGGCTCCTTCGAGTCGAGGGCATAATCCGTCCGTGTCATCGGAATCTATATACATGCTTCCCAGCATGTCAGTCCCCGAGAACCAAGGTCACGATCTGCAGTCAATATCTTTCGACGACACCTCGTCAGATTCTGCCTCCTTTTTCCCAGTGCCGACTGTCGCAGACCCAGCGCTGACTACTCACTTCAACACCACCGCCACTTCACCAGCGCCGACAACTGCACAATCCTACACCATGTATGAACAAAATCAATGGTTCCCGTACTCCAACTACCCTCAACCGACCCCACTGCTGCCGTACGACCCGACCTCGTCGTCGTCGGCGCACTACGCTGCATTCACCCACCACCCTTCCGCTCACATCATCCCGCCAACTCCTCAGGACGTCCACCCTTCACATTTCGACTTCAACCACGTCCCCACGTCAACAGTACCATCACACCACCACCTGGCGGCCTCGCCATCTTTCTCACAAGTGTCACATCCCAGCTCCCAGAGTCATCGGGGAAGCATGTCATCCATGTCTCGATCATGTAGTCCCAGTTCAACGCTCAGCCGAGGCGACACGCTGAGGCCGTCGTTGCGGTCGAACTCAACCTCGTCCAACGCCTCCCTGCACGCCTATGGGATTCCTGTGGCCGAACCACCATCGTCATTCCTGCCCACGTCATTAAGCGCCTCGCCGTCAGGTCACGGCGGGCAGGCTCAATCCTGGCGCTGCGCCTACCCGGGGTGCACCTCGCGAGCCACCTTCACCCGCGGCTGTGACCTCCGGAAGCACTACAACCGGCACAGCAAGCACCTCTTCTGCCGGGTGGACGGATGTCCGCAGAGTGAAGCAGCCGCGGCGGCGCGCGCCAAGTCAGCAGACCAGCCGCTGGCCGGCGGATTCTCCAGCAAAAAGGACCGCGCCAGGCACGAGGCCAAGCACAATCCTGGCATCAAGTGTGAATGGCGAGGGCCCGAGGGCGAGGAATGCGGCCGCGTCTTCTCCCGCATGGACAACATGAAAGATCATGTTCGCCGCATCCACAACAAAGGTCAGCAACAGAGCAACAACGCCCAGGCCGGCCGAAAATGATGACCTGACGCATTCGTCTTGGACGACTGAAAAGCACATCTTGCACCACGTATGTATATTCATGTTTATATATGTATGTACGGTCTCAACAATGTGTGCAACGGAATGGCCGCCCGAGTACTCTTGTACGACTTCATCGAGATGATTATGATTCTATGTATTGGGGGACAAAAGTCATTTCCACCTGCTTGATCCAAACACCGACGCTCAGGCAGTGCCACCAGAGGATGTCTGCCACAAGGAGCGACATTCAGATGACATAGTAGTCCTATGTTTCAACGGCCGCGGTGTCCGGAGTACGGTCTCCTCACTTCATCTCACGAGTCTCCTATCTCCCCGGCGGGGCAGAAAGCTCCTGCTGATGATGATTATCAAGACGGTGGAGGAGGGCATCTACCGTACGGTACTGTACTGGCGACTCGGTCGGGCATTCACACAACACCGAATGAATGGGATGGGCTGGGCTGGACCAGCGCTACGTTTTAATGCCACAATGTTTTCCACTCACCATCGCTGTTACTGTCACTGTCACTGTCACTATAGATTCGGCATGGAAGATCTATTTCCCCAGGACCGGGGATTGAGTAGCAAATGTATTGTTTTCGATGGGCCAAAAAGGGGAGTGCCAGAGGCAGAGACCTCGCTCAGATAGAAGAGTCCATGCACTTGCGAGGGGGGGCGTTGCGATAGCGATCGCACTTGCGCTCGAGAATGAATGTATTGCAACACCTACCGTTCTGTATTTGCTCGTTTGGGCGATCTAAACAAAGAACAAAGCAGCTCGGAATATTCCAGGTACGCCAATACCCAAAGCTGTGAATTTGCCGATTCTTGGCTCCTGGCTAGTGCTCACAGCCACTTTGAATCGCGAAGTCGACCAGCGCAGCCAGTCAGTCAGTCGCTCGCAGCGCAAGTGAGATGCCATCTTCCAGAATTTCCGGTCGTGTTCCGTACCCGCTGCTCTTCTCGGTCAAAAGCTTGGCTTACTTTAGGGGGCCAAAGTTCCAGGCTTGTTGCTCGCATTACTCCGTACAGAACCAGTACACAGGATGAAATACACAATACTCGTTACGCGATACGCGATAAAGATAGAGTACACCCACAGAGCCTCCTGCTCCTCCGGCAAAGTCGAACCTCGAAACACGACCATGATCCCCGGATGGTTGTTCGTATTCTCGCACGCGATTGCGGACAGGATACCACAGATGTGCATGTGTTGCACAGCCTTCAAAACGAGGACGAAAACAAAACAGGCAGCAGGCCAGGGCGCGATCCGTGACAGATGATTCGCTCTCGACTCATAGGGATGCCAGGGATGCCGGGGGATGCCGTTCGAATGGCCCACCCGTTTTGGCTATAAATGCGACGAATGGTCTGCTGCTCGTCATCCGTCATATCCAAAGGGTCAATGAGAATGACATGGTCGATGACAAGGCGGAGGACACACGACACAGAGCACGGTCCTACACAGTACACAGTAACACAGTAAGCGTACATGTCCAGGTGCCAGCCTCGGGCGGATAGAAACACGTAAGTCGGCCGCGAAAAGAGGCGGCTGGTCCGTCCGTGTATGTTCGCGAGGCGGAGTCCACCTTACGGCCGATGCAAGGCTTGTCAGAGCAAACGTACGAGTCCTGCGAAGAGTGCTCCTCGTAATTACTAATTACTAATTTACTGACGGCACGACCGGTTGCCAGACAATCTTGCCAAGACACGCCGAGGCGAATGGGATGGGAAAAGGCCAAACGTGATGTTGCGTCAGGTCTCACGCACTTGCGAGGTTCTGGCATCTGGCATCTGGTGCATCTGGCGTCGGCAATGCATTGCAGTGCAGTGTACGCCGTATACAGTACGAGTAGCGCAAACGTGGTAGTCCCGAAAACATGCGAGGTGAGGGTAAGAGTGAGGGTGCGTATGCGGACGCGTACTCCGTAACAAATTGGCTCGGCTTCACATTACGGATACATCTCATCCATACGTGCATACGGCGGGGACATGAGCATGGGCACTGGCATTGGCACCGACTCATTGTGGATGCACACAGCACGAAGAAATCCCAAGTGCTTCGAAATCTCTCCGAGGTCGTTTAATATGGAGAAATATGTGCCCGAGCCGCGCGATCAGCCCTAGCATGAGCACGGCACCTGCAAGGCACGGGACAACACAGGCCCTCTGAGCCGATCGCCTTGCCTGAAAGAGGCTCTTCCGCGGATACGTCCTCGTACGAGGGAGTTAGCTCGATCAGTCTCGTGCAATTGCAACGCTGAGAGCCTACTTGGTACCCATGACGAATAGCAGTGAGTTTATTTCTTGGGGAAACTTCCTCATGTGGGAAAGCTCGCTTCGTCACTGGGTCATGGCCGTTTCAGCTGAGCTTCACGATCGGCTTGAGTCTTTTCTCGAATCTGAAAGAAGGCGCGCGCGTGCGGCCAAAAGGGTGACCGACGGTAGCCAGGGGACTCACGCCACGGTACATGACGAGTAGGATACCGACATTGGATAGGCTGATTGGGTCCGAAGATTAAGGGGAACGCTGGACGCTCCCAGGCTCTACTTCTCGGTGCTGCGCACGTCCTCATCTAACTTGCACCATGTGTACGTGTCACCACCGGCCGGTCGGATGGGCCCAAACTGCTTGAACGGCGTTTTCCAAGTCTCTGGTAGGGTGGGGGCCAACGTTTGGATTGCAGTCACAACTTGGCAACTCACCACTCAAGGTTTTGAGTTTGCGTGGCCCCGTCCTGATCCATCGGAACGCGGAAGCTTTCATAAGCAGGAATGGTGGTGGGCCCCTGGTCCAGATCTAAGCCCGACATGGTCGTGGGCGCTGCACAAAGCCGGGATCTGTGGCCCAAGCAAGCGCCCATCATCCATCAAACAGGCCCTTTTGCAGACTGCATGAAGCGATCCACCACACACGGGACAAACCCTTGTCGACTCCATGGACGGGAGGGGACAACGGCCTGGAGCTCCCTTGACCGTGCTTTCGGAACCGTGTCGAGCAAGGACTCACTCGCATCAGTTGGGCTGCAACAAAAACAATAATAATATTCGCCGACGATCCTTCTCATGGCGAGTGTGGGGGATGCGTTTAGCGTATGATTACTCGTACGCTGCGCCGGGTTTGACTGGTTGCAACCACAAATGTTGACCGATAGAGGTGGTTTGTCGCGCGCACCCCGACACTCAGTCTCCCATCGCTCAACGCCGCCAGCCCTGTGCGGAGCCAGGACCGTGGTGGCCCATGGTCCCTGGGTCCACGGGAGCCCCGTGGGCCCCATTCGTCAGTCTGGCTTCTACCGTATTCGTACCCGGTAGTTATGTAGCACGCTGGCCGGCATGACTCTCACGAACCCGGATTGGGATTCCTGACTAAGCCAGTCAGCACGATGTCGAGTCGTTGGGTTCGGCCAAAAGGTCGTTGCCTTCGCAATTCCATTTGCAGATATTAGCCGGGGTTAAATACCATCGTCCACATTGTATATTGCCGCCGAAGACCCTGCAGAGCACCAACCACAGTAATAGGCCAGGAATGCCCATTTCGTCTGACCCTTACGCAGACAAAACTAAGTCCGATCTCACAGTCGTCGACCGGGAGCCGCAGATTTGCGGTATCCATTCCACGTTTGGTCTCGGCCAGCCCGCTGATAAATGCACATTAACGGACGAGTGCATAGTACTACAGACAACGGTGCAACGTCTTTTGTCGGTTTGCGAAACCGGTGTGCCAGGATGGTGCATAACTAAAGAGGGGGTCGGCAGTCGTAGCGTGACTGACGATTCAATGCCATTGTTTCCCGCACAGCCCGGCCCTCGTGCTTGGAGTGAGCGAGGGCACACAAACGCTGCTGTGTACGTACATTATTACCGGATACTGCAGAAAGACGAAAGCGGGGATGCTGCCAGCACAAGCACAGTAGGCTGACGTTACATTCCATCCACCCAAGCACCAAATCGACTTTGTTCGATCAAGCACAAGAGTATTACCACCCGTACGCAGTATGGCTGACGGGGACGGCATTCTCCATGTTTGCCAGTTCCCCGGGTCGGTCACCCTCGTGTTGGTCTTGCGCTCTACGAGTAGAAGCCAGACAAAGTACAGAGTGCCGAACAAGCGCGTTTTCAAACTTTCTCGCTTGCTCCCAATCCGAGGACCGCGTACGAGTAACAGTACGAAATATCATGATTTTTCTTTTTTTCGAGGGGCGTACCGAGTACACAGTCCTCGTGGGAATCGGTCTGCAATTACAGGCCTCGACGAGCAATCAATTACAAAGTAGTTCGTTGATCGAATAATCATCCTCCAGCCCACACAAGGAAACAGTACGAGTAAGGCGGATAAAAGCTCTGCCCGTTCCGTGCTCCGAAATGAAATGGAAAAAATTCAAACATTCGGTGGATAATTCCACAGTCGAGTCATGACCAAGACCACGGCCATGACCATGACAATGTCCACAAAGCGGTGTTCTCCTGCTTGCTGCGTTTGTTTCACTCGCTTGCTCACTCCTACGCCTACGAGCGCTTGGCTGGATGTATGGGTCGTCAGCTTGAGCTTTTTGGCTTTGGCTTTGGCTTTTTGCTTTCTGGGACCACTCACACACTCACTCCACTGCGCAAGCTAACCTCCTACGGCACTGGGGGCGGTGATGATGATTCGATGCAGAGTTTCGCCGCCTGGGGCGCGAGTGGCACGAGGACTAGTAGTACAGTACGTGGTATCTTCCCGCTGTGTAAACAGTAGTTACGCGTGTCGGGGCGCCCTCTCCCCCCTGGGCGTTCAGGCTTAGGCTTAGGCTTAGGCTTAGGCTTGCAAGGCTCCTAGGGCTGCAGCCACAGTCGGTCGGGCTCTTACCAGGAGAAATCCGGCCGCCACCGAGCCGCCACGCCACACCCGCAGGCTTTCAAAGCTCAGTCCAATTTCTCACATGGGATGGGTTGAAGCGGACGAATTCGACGGAACTGTATGTGCACTGTCCTCGATAGTAGGCCGAAAGCTTGTCGCTGCGACATGCGTAAGTAAGTAGTATACGAGCGCTGCGTACGGGGCTGCTGTTTCGAACAGCGATCCCGATGCCGAGTTGGACACCCTTAGGCGCCTGTGGATGTGCCCAAATAAAGTCTCGGCAAGGCGCAAGTACATAATTGAGTCGAAGCTACGAAGCTACGTACATACCTGGAACTATATCTCTGTGTACTCCCTACTCTGGACTGTGTAGTTTTCAACAACGAGTTACATGACTTGCCACCTTGCTCACCACCACCTCAAAGTGCCCGCAGGACATTCATGCACAATCTCCACCTCCAGTTCCAAGGACTTTCGCGTCACCATGGAATAATCAGTCCCTGCTCCGCGGAGACTGGCGTGGAAATCTAGAAATCTCACGCACCCAACATGACCTCGTCGTTGCCTGCTGATGAAAGGGGGCTGACGTTCTGCGCTGTGGGAGGAGAGAGCCAAAACACAGGGGCTTTGGTCACCGAGTCCCACGCACACACCGGGGCGCACATTACTGCCTTCTTGCTGATGATACTACTGGATTGATTAGATGTGCTCGTGGAAGCCGCAATTACTGTGCTGATTTGCTTGCTTAGGTGAACCGACCGACCGACCGACTGACCGAACGACCGACTACCTGGAGCAGGGGCTGTTCAGGGGAAATACCCAGACGCCATGTCGCCGGTGAGATTTCGTCTCCAGTTTCCCACCTGTTTCAATTTCACGTCACGTCCGACAACCCCGAACGAGCGGAAGCGCAGCGGCGGCACGCATCGTAGACAAGAGTCAGATAGCTGCGTTGGATCGGGATCATTGGGAAGTAATACAGGCGGTCGCGTGGCTTGCCGCTTGCCTGCTTATGTTATGTACCAACTTGGGGAAGGACTTTGTCACAGAGGCCGCCGGGGACCCTTCGCCGACTTGCTGACACGACCGGATCGGGTTGTGGTGGTGGTGGAGGATGCGCATGTGCATGCCTGGACGCGGGCGCGGGCGCACCAATCCGGATATTGGTCGAGATCCAGGATTTGCTGATCCGCTGTACACGGTACTGTGTTGTATCGTCCGCATCATTGTTTTGATGTCCTGGGCTCAGTGTGCAGCGATGATGCTGATGCCTGTCTTGCCCATCCTGGCGGTCGGCGCATGTCCAAAATCCTTCTTACTCCTTCTCGCTTACCGCGTGCAGGTGCTGTTTTGATCTCTTTCGTCTCGAAGTCGGGGTGAGCAGGGGCACATCAAGTGGAAGCTCCTGTCCTCGTACGACGGGGAGGTCGGAGCATAAGCCTCGCCGAGATGACGGGTTGTCAGCGGCGGCGACTGGAAAAAAGGTTTGAACAAACACACCCTTCAAAGGCAATGAGATCGGGCATGATTCCACCAAGGCCTGTGGCCAAGATGCAAGATGTTAAGAAATATCACCAGAAGGGCAGGTGGTCGCCGTTGAGGGAGGAGCGCAGCGGCTCTGCAAGCGCGCGCATCCTCCTACTGTCGCCGCGAATAATACTGAGGTTCTGGTTACCGTGTACGGATGTAGGATTGTATGTACAGCTGGTATTTAGCGGCTGCCCGTTCTAGACAAATCACCCTTGGCGGCAAATGGACCTACAGCTTCGCCTTCCCATCCGAGGTCTCTTTGAGCTTTTGGACCAGCCCAAACGCCCAGTCGGCGTAGAGTGGCATCTGCGAGGCGTAGTTCTTTGCAGTCACGCCGCTGGCTTGCCGCCGGGCATATCTGGCTGCAATGCCCTGCATGATAACGGCACCTCTGAATCCTCCGAATGCATTGCCCCAAGCCAGTTCCAGCTCCGGGTTGTACCCAGACGCTTCAGCATACCACTGCACCGCCTGTTTAAGAGATGGCAGGCCCGGAGTGACCCCGTCGCGAAACGCTTCCGTGTCGTTCTTTGCGCCTCCAATATCCCTGCCCACCCACGACCACGGGGCCGTAAGATTGACAAGATCTGAAAGGGGATGGCCAATGGTGGCCATCTCCCAGTCCAGGATGCCAATGACTCGGGGTTCCGTCTTATGGAAGACCAAATTGTCGATCTTGTAATCACCGTGGATCAGCGTGACGCGGTCTTTTGGCTGTGTGGATTTCTGCTTGAAGAACGCAACCATTTCGTTGAAATGCGGGATCTCGCCGACGGGCTTCTTCGTGTCAACGTCCGTGGCCTCAGCTTGTGCTTTTTGTAAGGTCGAGAAGGTCTTTAATTGCCGGTCATAAAAGCCGCCATGACGGCCAAAATCCGACAGCCCAGCCTCCTGGATGTTTACCCGATGGAATTTGGCCAGCGTTCGCAGAGCGTCGTGCCACCTGCTTCGCTTTAGCATTTCACTCCGCCCGTCATGGATGTAACCTACGCTTCTGTCCTGTCTTCTGGGCTCCATCCGGGGAAATGATTCTCTGTCACCATGCGCCCGTCCAGGAATTCCATGATGTAGAAAGGTGTGCCGATGACATCGTTGTCCTCGCACAGGCAATATACCTTTGGCACCGGAACATCCGTTTGGCCCAAGGCATGTATGATTTTGTATTCTCGGTCGACTCGATGAGCTGTTCGTGACAACAGCGAGCCCGGAGGCTTCTTCCTCATCACATACTTGACACCCTTCGCGTCCGTGATCTGGTAGGTAGGATTCGATTGACCGAAGCCGAACTGGTCACCAGGTTAGCATCCTCTATTGTCACAGTCCATAGCGACGGGGGACGACTGTACCTGCTTCAGGCCGAGGGGAGTCTTGATCTGGGGGACGTTGCTATCGATGTAGCGCTCGAGAGAAGCCAGGTCAATGGGCTGTCGCACCGGCCCTGCCATGGCTGTTCAGCTTGCCGTGACCAACAAGGGCTCGACCAAATAACACACTAAGTGCAGGAGGACGTCTCTCTGCTCTTTTTCTTTTCTCAAGCAGCCATGGTCGTGAGACCAACGGCAGCTCTGCCTCGGGAGGAAACCGAATTCCCCAGCACAAGGTTTCCCCAAGCCGATGACTTGGGCCTCGGCTCATCATCCACCGGAATTCATGCGGCTATTTGCCAGCTCACCCCTCTTTGGGACTATGGCGGTGCCGCCCCAAGCTCACATCACATTCACGGCACTGATTGGGGCATGCCGTGAACGTTCGCGTAAAAGCAGCGTCGACCCGCTTAACCTTCGGCGATGCCTTGCCTGGTACTTCGGGGCTCCTCTGGCCCTCCTCATTACTACGAGGTGAACCTCTCTCCTCCGGACGGTCTAAAGCTATATTGTCTCCGCACCCCCTGTTCTCCTTGTTCTCCTGTTATAGCGCGTGAATTCACTAGAATAACAGCGTCTAGGATTTATCGCGAGTCCGAGCATCTACCGTGTCATCTTTGCACCGATGGAAAAGCCATTAATGCTCTAAATCTTGAGAAAGAACGGCATTAACGCCTGGACTCAATCGCTACCGAGCAAGACCCAATCCCCTATACTAGCCCTGAACGAAGTCGGACCCTAAGAAGCTGAATCGATGTGCCAACACATGTTGAGAATTTCACCGCCAGCGCAGCGAGACTGGGCTAGGATTGGTTTGATCCCATGTGCTCCTTCATGCACTTCTCAGAAGCTTCTGTACTGCAGCATTTCCTCGTAGAATAGCAAGCTGCCGTACCGTCAGTCCTGGTTGTGGCTTCTTCGTCCCGGTCGCTGCTGAGGCCTCTCGCACGACGGACCACCGCTTTCGCAGAAAGAGGTGGAAGGACTTGTCCTTCGTGGTGATGACTTCAAGCTCAACTTCCTCTCCTCTTTCATCTTGCCACCACCGAGCTTCCATGTCCATGTCAGCTCCCATCTTCAACAATTGCCGAATGACTGGCTTGCATCCCGCAAAGACGGCAACATGTAGGGCGCTGGCGTTATTCTGGGTTTTCGTGTGGATTTTTGCTCCTAGCGCGAGGAGCAACTGGGCCACTGCATCTTCCATACATTCGATTGCCCACATCAATGGCGTCCGACCCCAGCGGTCAATCGCATCAAGGTCGGCCCCTTTCGCCGCCAGTGCACGCACTACCGCGTCCGATCCGTGCTTGGCTGCCCAGTGCAGGAGTGTGCGCTCGTGGTAGTCTGGCGAATTGACGTCGGCACCATGGTCGATCAGATGGAGCACGACATCCATGTTGCCCCTTTCCGTCGCCAGAAGCGCCGACGACCACTTGTAGGCGACCGCATTGACGTTGGCACCATTCTCGACCAAAAGTTGCACGATCTTCTGGTCCCCACGCCCCGAGGCCCAATGTAAGGCAGTCCGTTGGTCAAACCCAGCAATGTTGACGTTGCCTCTATTTCTGAGAAGTAACTGAACCGTCTCAGACGAGGTCGCCACCATCAGAGCCGTCCATCCTCCCACCTCCTTCTCGTCGATATCCGCACCTTTATCAATCAGCAGTTGCGACAGACCGAGCTGCTCCTCCTGAAATGGCTGCACGCAGACCCGCTAGGACAGTGCCCGCCTCCGCCTTCTTCTCTGCGGTGTCTTCTAGTAGGGCATCGGTCCTCGCATCCTGTAGTTGCACTCTTATCCGCGACAGTGTCAAACGTCCCTCTTTCACTAGAGGCAGTAGACTTTGGATGAGAGGCTCGTTCCTCTTTATGATTGCCACGTGCAAAGGCGTCCACCCGTCGTGGTCGAGTAGGTTCGGGTTTGCTCCCCTTTTCAGGAACAAGGAAACAATGGCTTCCTCCCCCCGGAGGGCTGCTCGATGCAATGCGGCGAAACTATGGATATCCTGTACATTAAGGTCCGCGTGATTCTCGAGAAGTAGTTCTGCCACTTCCTCGAATCTATTTTGAGACGCCTAACAGAGTCGTGTTTGGGCCTTATTGCGATTTCACGATCGAATCGGCAGTGATGTCGGCCCATTCTCCAATAGCATTTGGACATGGTCAGAACTCTCTGCGACCGTTGCCCAATCCAGGACCGTCCATCCCTCCTTGTCCTTTGTTAGGACATTGACAACATTGGCGAGGAAGAGATCTCCCATAAGTTTGTGTGTATTTCTAGATGCCCAATAGAGGGCAGTTTCCCCACTGGTGATCCTTGCATTGACCTTGGCTCCATTTGCAAGTAGGATTTGGGCTATCGAGGTGTGGCCATGCTTTGCGGCGAGGAGTAAAGGCGTCATCCGTGGCTGTCGCGACCGTCAACATTTGCACCGCGCCGAAGAAGATCTGGCAAGACCTTTTCGAATCCCCAATAGGCTACAACGTGTAAAGAACTATGCTGCCTGGGGAAGCACTCGTCCCAATTCCCGATCCGACGAGAAGGAAAGTATCTCATGCGCACCCCAGGCATGCGGATTGGAGGTCTTGGCACTACCAGACCAATCCATCCTGCTTCGCCACAATATAATGTGAAGACGTTCTGAAAGAGTCCCCTATACTAAAAGGCTGTTGTGGAGATATATCTTAATTTTACCTGGAAAAGACAAGGGACTTAGATTGAGTTATTCTCTCCATTACGTGAAGTGGTGCGTTTATTACGAGCGTTTACTCGTTACGACTGATGTGTGGGGAATTACATGCTTAGGCGTGTAAAATAACATGTTTTTCCATGGCTAGACCGGGGTCTGCACAGGCGCTCGAAAGTTCGTCGGCTTCTCCAAAGACCAAAGCACGAAACGCTTTCACTGCAACTACATTTACATCAGCTGCTGCTGGTGGTCTAGGGCGTGAAGCGAGACTGAATGGCATTTGGTCGGGCATGTCCTCCAGACTACGTTTCTTGGTGTAATTATGGGGTTCTTTATATTTCTCACCGGTTCGCTTCATTTGGAGGTGCTTCGCACATATTCCGCGAAGTACGACAACAGATGGAGAACTTCAGCAATGGCAATTTGCAATCTGCCACTAGGGCAATTCCTCCCCCCAAGATCTTCAGTCTCTTGAGGTACAAGTCTAGGTCCTCGAAGAGACAAAAAGTGGGTTCAACATTGTGTCAAGCTGACAGGATGTCTTAGTCGACATTGCTCGCCAAAGACAACATGGCGTCTGTATGTGTTAAGTGATAAGAACGGCATCGTGCTGCAACCGAACTTTTTGCTGGCTCACCTGGACCTCCAGGCAGAAATGATCTCCCGTGTGAGGCGCCGGTGGCTGTTTTCCGTGAGAAGTGCAATCGAGGGCGTCACTCGGGAAGTGCACTCAAAGTCTCGCCTGCCTCCGACCTTTGGATACTTCTCGCCTTTGCAAGAAAGTCTAAAGTCATTTGTGAAAGGACGTCTTCGATACATGGCAGTGGACCCGAATCCATCTCTGCTTGTCCAGTTCAGGTCTCTTCTGCGAGATAATAGTTTCGATCTCTGTATTCGCACTTGGCCGCGGAGGGATGCATGGTTTCTCGAATAACCAGTGCCACCGTGAGTAGCACGAGACAAGTCTTGTTAAAAAGAGCAATTCGAAATCAAGTTTCCGTGTTGAGGATGAAGATCTACTTTCCCCCTCTGGTCCTGGAGATGGATGTCCACTTTCTTTTGCGAGAGTCTGGCGCGCCATGTGGTCAAGCCTGACGGTCCCGAGCGTTCGGTCACTGCCTGAAGCGTCCTTCGACCGCCCCTCATTTGAAGGTCAAACAACAGAAATTTCGCTGAATACTACCAGCAAAACCCGTATCTTGTATCCGACAGCCAATAGATCTGCTCTATCCCTCCACTGCAGCAAGACACCAGAAAGTTGAAACGCTCACCATCCGGTTGCCATCCACACAATATGGCTAGGGCGAGACCTGCATTCACACTTTTGGAAATGGAACAGAGGCTTGGGTATGATATCAACTCCGTAAATTACCCCGAAGATGCTGTAGAACGCTTCTACAGCGATCTAAGTCCGGTACCCGAGTGTAACTATGAAAGAGTCCAACGAGAACTGGAGGAATATAACAAACAGAAAGTCGATAGCCATATAATTGCTCCTAACGAACCCGATGCCGAGATTGGAGTACCACAGGTAAGTACTGACGTTCCCTAAGCTCCTCAAACTCACGGTTACACAGACGATTGTGTATGGCCGCGATACAGCAACATTCACTCGCAGGAGTCATGTCGGTTTCTACAACTTTGCAGCGGACGTCCATTTTGATTTCGGACTCGACTTGCCACTGTTGCTCACCAAAGCTGAAGCGTTGATGGCTATTGGAGCTGGGAAGGTGAGCATTGCGCCGAGAAATTGAAGTCATATTGATGTGATAAGCAGTTGCGGCCTCCCTCAACTCAAGGACTGGGTTCGATGTTTTCAAGGCTTCCGCAAGAGATCCGTGAAGAAATATTTTCTCTTTCATTACCAAAGGGCGAATGGAGAACAACAGATGTCAACAGTCCCAAGTCAAATTTCCCTGAAGGCATAGGAGATCTTGGTGGTCTCTACTTCCCTCTGAGCCAAGCTGGAGTTCTTAGAGTCAGCCAAGCAATTCGTCAAGAGGCACTGCCCGTTGCGTTTCGGAAAACGACGTTTCGATTGGATGATATCGACGACCTAGTCAAGCTCCTCGTGGCTGCTGGCGAAGTCGGTCGTGACAATATCGAGTCGCTGGAGTTTGCCTGGCAGAGCAACACAGATCTCGAATCGCAATGGTCCGATGCTCGATCCGCAGCTGAAATCTCATCAAGACTCCCCTCGCTTCATGTCACGAAATGTGTCCAGCTGCTTAAGCAGTGCAAACGCCTCAAATTCCTTCGCCTTTTCTTTGAGAGGGAGCTGGTATCGGAGAAGGCCATGGTCAGGAAGGATCCTGGCATCTGTGAGCTACGCTCTGTACAGGGTATCAGAAGATTGGAGGTTTTCGATTTAGCTTCAGACCCGCTAGACCAGCCTGAGTTTGTCTGCTGGTTGCAGGAAGCTATGCAGTCATCCCCGGACGAATAAGGCTGCAAACTATATTGGGGGAAACTTAAACTTATCGACCAAGCGCAGGGCGCCTTAACAGCTTCGAAAATGTCTCACAAACCCAGAAACCATATTATCCAGATCCATTTCTCTCAGACCAGTGTAGGTGCAGCCCGATCTCTACTTGTGTGCAGCCTTGTATTCGATGATCGACGCCTCGAATCGGAGAGTCGTCTCGCCCGTCTCGTTGGAGTCGCCGTACTCACGGAGCTGATCGGCGCGAGGTAGTGATGTACCGGAGCTGATCGGCGCGAGGTAGTGATGTACCGGACCTGCTATGTGGTGACGGTTGTGTGGCTGATGGATGGGCTTTGTTCTGATCATTCTTGCACCCGCGGTGACCGGCGTCATGGCCGTGGCTGGGAAACAGTTAGATTGTGCAGGGCTTGCACCACCGCATGCGGACTCAACATCTTGCCATTATTTCGAACTTCACCTTTCCCCGCAGACTGAGAGCCTGCCATAAGGTTTTAATGTTAGGAAATGTGTTCGACAAAGAGCAGATTCCTTTCCGTGACCCAGAAAAGGCAATGCCCTCCTATCTAGGTAGGTCAAAAGCCCCGTCTTCAAGTTGGAATCCACGATAACCGGAATATCACCATTTAAAGAGATGCTAATCGACGGTAGTTCACAGTTGGGTCTTCGGAGGCCATGGCACATTGCGAACTGAGCTTTGTGACTGCTGTTATTCTGACAGCGTCGACAACCTGGGGGTAGCTATTCACTTTTTGGGTGTCGAGCTCCGTGGGGCGTTTAATGCTAGTGACCATGATGAAGAGATGCCACACAATCAATTTGGGCGACTGATGGTGCCCGTGGAAGTAAATTCAAGGGCCGAGGTATGATATAGTCTGTCGATGAGGGGTGTCACGAGTCTTCGTGGTGTATGAGAAGAGGAAGGGGAACTGTTCCTCTCAGGAAGTCTCTTGATGCACTGGTTTTCTTTCAGAGACCGCCCACGGAGAGTCGAAAGACGACGAGGATCAGGAGAAGGTATGGCGGCGAGAACCATCCCGGATTCCTGAAGCAACTATCCATATCGCGGAGCCAATCCAGTAGACAGGATCGATTGGCCAGGAGCGCTTCTTTGGTGTCGAAGAACACCTCGTTGCGAGGGTCGGGAGAGGTGAGTTATTCGTCTACAGTGCCTTGCAAAGTTACCAAAGCAGCGGCGGATGCTCGTGTCACCTTCTTGGTCTGCCCGAGACGCGGCGGCTCTTATGGGGAGTCTTTGTCTCGCTCTCCGCGATCAACTCCTCTGCCATCACACGAACATGGCGTCCTCGATCTTTGACGTGAACCCTCTGCAACTCGTCGGGTTCCCTTCGACCCTAAAGAAAATGGTCGACAAGCCAGAAAATCCTGGCCGCAGCCGCCCAACCACCGAGCCTCTCACCTCCACTCTGCACCCTCACCCCAATAGCGCGGGACGGGCGAGATTTTCTACCGACCTCTGAGTTACAAAGAGCTCTATTGCTTCAGAAGTGACCTTTAGAATTTCCTCTCCACACACACGCGATGTCAGACAGAATCAGCCCAAGAACGCCATCGATTTTTCAAAGCGAGGGGGAACAAGAGCAAAACGACCAAGGTCCATATCGTGGGCTCAGCCTCACCAGACGCGCTGGGAAACAACGGGAGAAAGTCATGATTCGGCACAGCATTAGAAAAATTTGGAAGAACTAGGCGTTTGGAATCCAGACTGGGGAATCCCAAGGCAGGTCAGCCCAGGTCCCAATGATGATCTGACCAGATGGCATTGGGACTGGCTTGTACGCCCTCGAAAAGCCGGAGAACGGCCAATGGACGTTCAAGAGACCAGCTAGCCTCCTGAAAAGGAGGAATTTGTGCATGAGCGTGCAACGGGAGCACCTGGAGAAGAAAGGGCAATGGACGGGACCTCCTTCAGCCACAGGGCAGGCAGTTGACGTCGATGGTGACGTTATGAATCGAGAATCTTCGTTTCCAGGTCGGCTGTGGTACGTGTGGCAACTCGATATTGAAGAAGAGGCCACCCGACCACCTCGGCTTCGGCTTACGGGGATCCTTGATTATGAGATTGGCGCGATGGCGGGCAGAAGCCAAGTGGAAAGAGGTTTGGGTCGAGTATGATGAAACCAACAGACCTGGTTGGAAGTGACGGCACGAGTCCCCTACACCAGAATCTGTGCACCCGAACGACATGGACCTTTCGCCGTCTCAAATCGACGCGGTTGAGTCGGTCCCAGCACCGACTTCAACTGAGCCTGTATCGCCACCTCCTACTCCCCTCGTAGAGTTGGAGCCAAGGCTCATTTCTGGACTTCCTACGCCTGACCCCAGAAGGCGACAGGAGGATAATGTGTCGGAACCGTGTCCGTCGCCCGCTCATGCCTCTGCCGCTTCGGCTACGCAGAATGACGACACTATCTCAGGACCTCTACGTCGCCGCGGACGGCTTCGAACTGGACAAGGCACTTGGCAGGCTACGACCACATCTCCGACGCTCACCCAGCCTGCAAGGATCTCCAAATCGGCAACTGTTATTCGGCGCAGCACCAAGGTCGTAGGAAAATCACGAACGAAAGGACTGGATGCTGTTGCATCAATGACTGCATCGGAGTCAACACACAGAACCACTCCGGAGATCACACAAGAGCCACGTTTACAAAGGGAGGCGCACCAAGAGCTGGACACTTCAAATTGCCCTAGACACACGGCCAAGGCCCGAGGCCGCCCAAAAAGGTTGTTGACTTGTCAAGCCCTCCTTCTCCGGACTAGCCACGGGGTCGCCCCAAGAAGATGGTCGACTCGTCCGGCCTTGATTCCGTAGCCAAGCCACGAGGGCGTCCCAAGGAGATGGTCGAACTGTCCAGCGCAGCTTCCACGGCTAGGCCACGAGGTCGTCCACGAAAAGTTGATTCCCAGCAAGCAAGCAAACCTAGTGGCGTGTGAAAGCAGAAGATTGAGCGTCGAAGGCAACCTCGGCCGGACTAAGCTGAGCAATGCAGACATCCATAAGATGTGGATTCGACGTTTGGAAGCCGGGTGGCCAAGGCTGGGTATGATTTATTCTATTCCAGACTTGTTGTTCTCGTCCTCGTAAGTGCTTCCCTTTATTAAATCTGTCGACGCAATAGGTAAAGATGGGACGACATCTTGCACCTCTTGTATCACCATAGGTCGACCGAGATGATCGTGTCGGTGAACAACGGTAAGCTTAAGAGGCGGATAGACATTGTGTTCTCGTTTCGCAGGCTGTTAATCTGGATGTCGTGTTGCTGGGTCCTGGAGCCTTGCATGGAAGGGACACCAGTAAAGCGTCGCTTTTCTCATGAAAATGTGACAATTCCTCCAAAGAGTTGGAAGGACGAGAACGGCTAAAATCTAAGCCATGCTTGTTCCAGCTTCTACCATTGTCCGCTCGATAGCTCTTTGCTACCTATGTCTCCGGGAACGATTGAGCACGAGTGGGACCTTGCGCGCGTTCCAGCCGCGATGGACGAGCGTGAATCTCGAATCGTGTAATAGGAGAGCTTCAGGCAGTCAGCAAACCTCCACCATATTCATTCATCTCAGCTGAGGAGATGGTGAAGCCTTCCCATGCCGGAAATCATGTCATGAACTGTCCAGCCATACAGTAGTACGCTTCGGCGCGAAAGCAGTGAATCCCATTAGTATATACCATATGAGGCTAGGTTTGACTGGCGTCAGCAGCCCTACCGTAAAGCTCTGCTCTTGTGCTTCGGCTCGCTTCACTGGCCTCCCCAATGCCAGCAGTTCTGAGGCTCACTACATCACCTACACAACAGGAGCTAGATGATCTGGGAAATCCTCACCTGTGGTGCTCTTACAGGCTGATGGGGGAAAGCTCTTCAGATAGTCGGGTCGATGTGCTCCATACTTAAGTATTCAGGTTCTAAGGCTTGGCGTACCTTGGACGAGGTATACCCAGTGGGTGTGGCAGATGCGGGCGTGTTTGGAGGGCCGGCCCTTGCCCCCCGTGGCCACCCCACGTTCAGCCGCAACGCAGCTCTGCAGCCTTGCACAATACCCGCATATGCACTTTCACGTCTCCATCGCCGAGTATCGAAGGCGATCATGTCGTCCGTCCGGTTGCCAATCAATATGGCAGCTGGAATTGCAACGCCAACCACGGGAAGAGGGCAGAGTTGTCACGCTCAAGCTGAGCTAGCGATCGTAGCATCTTCATCAACGCCCAGTATGCCTGTCTCCCGTTCCATTCTGTGCGTGGGTTCACTGATCAACCCCAGGCAGACAACACCGCCTTGCCAAAGATGAATACCTAGACAGAGAGCCGGCCCGGCCGCCAATGACCCCAAAAGTGCACGCACGTGGTGAGTAGCCCCATCAATCACCGTACACTACCGATCGAGCTGACTGAACAACTTCAGCATCAGTCCCTCAACGCAGGAGCCCACGATTGCAAAAGTTACGAGAAACGACCACCCAGCCTCCCACAAGAAAAGACAGACAGACATATGGGCCCTCGGTTTTTCAAGATACGCAGGGCAGGGTCAATATCTCATCAAAGCCGTTGGCCAAGAAAGCAAGGGTGACAAAGCCCGGTTGGCATTTCCTTCTCTCGAGCAATTAGACTGTAGTACTGATTACAACAGGCCAAAAGTTGCAGGTAAATCATACAAGAGATGGAACGAGGCGCGAGTCGAAGCAACCGAAACACTGTGAGCTGAATGCTTCCAGCATGCCGACAGAGCAACGAAACCTCATTGAGCAGTGGCTGGACGAGACCTGTCGACACCAGCAAAGTCCACCTGATCTGGCCTCCACCATCCCGGACGCCACATCCACCAACTCCTGCAAATTGGCACTCTCATCGCTGGCTGATGGCTCCGAACGACCTTGAACCAGATCGGGAATGACCGACCAACCTACCGCAAGTGTAATGCCTCGGGCTATCGAATGTCGTTTGGTTACGGTAATATCTGTAGCGAAGGCAAAGCACCACCATCTGAGGTGATGGAGCGAAAAGACAGCATTTCATCTTGTCCTTCGGCTTCTCCTGAAATGGATGGCAATGCGTGTCATCTTGAGGAGCGTACAAGAGAAAAGACTGTACAACAGCGAGCGCCGGGAATCATGCTGGCCGTGTCCAAGCTCGCTGAACGAAGGTTAGCCCGGAATGCTGCTCGGCCGGGTCTAACGCCACGCCTGTATCAATCAAGCTATGCATTCTGAGGAATCTAGCCTTGTTGCCAAAATAACGGCCCGACCTCGCGCCTGGAATTTTCGGCCGGCATTTGCGACGGACCTGCTAGCGACAGTTGAGTTACCTGTCGACGACCAGTTCGGTCAACATTATGCGGTCCCGGACCAGAGACCGCATTTCCTGGTTCCCGGCGTCGAGCTTAAGCGGGCCGAAGGAGGAACTCATTACAATGGGACACGCCCGGTTGCTGGACCCTGCCTGGTATTGTAACATTGACACAACTAGGTCATCGGGATATGTAAATATGATTACACCAGGCCGAAGTACTTCTCCATCACCACGGACCACAGTTAGCACGAAGGAAATTCCACTGATTCAAGCTCCTCGGCCTGTAGAGGAGGTTATTTCACCCGTTGAAAGTTGGCCTGATACTAAGGAGAGAACGGAAGTGATATCTAAGCGGTCATACGAGCTATAAAGGACATGCTCAACTATGGAGCCGATACACAACTATGGAGTGCGGAACTGTGGACACGTATCGAGGAAAGCCGCCCGCATCATGTCAGGCACTGGTATACCATCCGACACGGGCAACATTACAACGTGGGATACACGCTATGTGACCTCTGCATGGAACCTATCCACAGGACAATGTCGAAACACCGACAAGGGACGTAGCCACAAGCTCGCAGTGATTCCAGACATGCTGTCAGCAAAACTACCAACGGAAGGAATTGCCAATACGTCGAGTTGCATACAGCCAAATACTTGTTCTCTTTCGAATCTACTCGGTCGTGGCGATACCAACCAGAACGTTCAGGCCGATGGTGCCTCGATATACACATACTGAAGATGAACACTACGGAAAGACACGTGTACAAATGGTGTTCCAGAGGTGGAAAGTCGAGCGTCGTGAGAAGCTGGCGAGCTCGATGCGAATCAACGCGGTTGCCCCCGTCTGAATGTTAAGTTGCTGGACGACTGTTCGCCGTATGTTGGAGAATCAATGCCAGGTCAAGCGGCGTCATACCGTGTCTGCGGCCTTATCGTGGACGTGGTTACGAGATCAGGGTAGATTTCCGTTATCGACTGTGCCTCCAGTATCTGCTTGAGCTGTAGCGACAATCAGATCCCAGATATAGTAATTAGATTTTCCATGCCATGTCCTTCATGTCTTGCCCTGCTGGAGAAGTGCCCCGACGTACGCACTGATCAGTTAGCCCACCGTAATCGATGTGCGGGACACGCTGCTTAACGCGTTCGACACGCTCCCCGTACGCGTCTGTTTTCTCGTATTTATAAAACATTGCAGCGCATCCAGCATCTGTTTCTCCACGACGTTGCCCGATCTAAAAGCATGACCAGAACATCCACACCCCCTCCACCAGCAACAGCAACAGCAGACAACAAGCACGGAACGACGACGCACCCGCCGCCCTCCCTCCCCAACTCCCCTCTGCCCAAACGTCTAAAAGCCGAGCCGGCCAAAATGTCGGCGTCAAACGATTCTACCACCCCCTCGACCGCAACCACAACCACAACGACCGTGCCAGTGCCCAAACTCAGCTCAACATCCCACCCGCCCCTGCTGATCAAGAAACTCTCCCCGGACGCCACCACGCCGACGCGCGGCTCGGCTTTCGCGGCCGGCTACGACATGTACGCGTCGAAACCGACGGTGATCCCGTCGCGGGGCAAGGCGCTCGTGTCGACGGACCTCGCGATCGCCACGCCCGAGGGCACGTACGGGCGGATCGCGCCCCGGTCGGGCCTGGCAGCCAAGCACTTCATCGACACGGGCGCGGGGGTGATCGACGCCGACTACCGCGGCGAGGTCAAGGTGTTGCTGTTCAATCATTCGGACGTGGATTTCCAGGTCCAAAGCGGGGATCGGATCGCGCAGTTGGTCCTGGAGAGGATATACACGCCTGAGATTGTCGAGGTCGAGAATCTGGCCGAGAGCGTGCGTGGGGCGGGCGGGTTCGGGAGCACGGGCGTCGGAGTTGGTGGTTGAGCATATCGCCGCCTTGACGCTCCATGTAGGTTGCGTGGGAAACACGGGCGTCGGAGTTGGTGGTCGAGCATAGCGACGCCTTGACACTCGATGTAGGCTGCGTGGGTGCTTCATCTTCTTATTGGGGCTCGCTGATGCAAGACGGAGCGCGTTCTCGGATCCTTGCTCGTCCTTTCATTCCTGGATATTCTGCAGTTCGGGATCGCTTCGTCCTTTCTTGATGGTCTGCACTGCAGTCTTTCGAGCGCAACAGGTTGCCGCCCGCGAGGCTGCATGGGTATGGGTGTTGGGCGGAATATGGTCCTCGACGGAGTAGCACACAGTATCGGACTGGGAATAGACTAGAATCACACCTGGAGCAGTGAATGGTCATGATGATTACTGTATGCATACGGACAGGTCTATGCGTCATGAGCGATGAAAGCCTTTTAAGACGGCTCCAGCGTCAGGGCGACGACGTTTCTCGAAATCATCACCCGCCTTGCCCGCTGTCTACTGCCCACTGCCCACTGCCCACTGTTCACACCTCCAACGCTTGAGCCTTGTATCTCCCCTCCGGCAGCATCAAATCCCTCGCATTCCTCACGACCCTCACCTCGGCGGCCTTTGTCTCGGCCAAAAACCGCCTCTGGCCTTCCCCGACGGTCTCGCCCTCGCCCTCGCCCTCGACACCGCCGACACTCGCGCCAGGACTCCTGCCAAACTTCTTCATCTCCTCGTCCCGGGCCGTCCACGTCTTCTCCAGGATGGTCTGCATGCTGCTCAGCACCTTCTCTGTGGCCTTTGCCAGCGGCAACTCCGTGGCCTCGACGTCGTCATCCGGCACCCACGACGGCCGATCCAGGAGGTTCGCCTGCGCACACGCCTCCCGCAGCCTCGCGACCATGAGCGCCGCAAACATGTCGCCCGTGCCGCTGAAATAGCAATCCAGCACGGGCACCTCGATCTTGAACAGCCGCGCCCCGCCATCTTGCTTCTTGGTGCTCCCTACGACGGCGAGGGTGCTGCTGCTCGAGGCGGCATTTGCGTCTGCGCCTGCGGCCGCCGCTCCAACCCTCACACTCGTCACGACGACATGCCTCGTCCCGTGCACGGCGTGCAGCGTCCTCACCGCGTTGGCCACGCCACTCAGGCTGTTGATGCTCACGCCGCTGAGCAGCTCGGCCTCGAACTGGTTCGGCAGGATCAAATCGGCCTCCCGGATCAACGCCCGATATGCGGGGACGATGTCCTCGGCGACGTACAGCCTCCCCTGGTCGCCCATGACGGGGTCAAGGACCCAGAAAAACCCGCCCGGGTGCACGGTCGAGCGGTAGCGCAGGTCCCGCGCGATGGTGCCGACGGCCTCGACGACCTCGGCCGAGGGGGAGTACCCCGAGAGGAGGACGTCGAAGTCCGTGAGGTGCGATTGGCGCAGGCCGTCGTAGAGTTCCTTGATCTCGGCGGCCGGGGTGCGTCGGCCTTTGAATTGGCGGTAGCCTGTGTGATTGCCTGGGGGACGAGAGTGTGTGAGAAGCAGGTTTAATTGACGAATTTGTCAAATAGGAAGGCGACGGAGTAGCATAGCGAGCGCATGGCTCGCAGACTCGCACCCTCGAAAGCAACAAACCCAGGGAAAAAGGCACGCCTCGAGAGAAGATTCAGTCCACCGAATGACCCTCAAACTGGCTGTGTGTGTGCGCGTGTGGACTCCGGAGACCCATCCCTCACCCATCAATCGATAGTGATATTTGATATCGAGATTGGCATCGCTATTGACACTGAACGATACGGAATCCGCAGACTTACTGAAATGCACGGTGTTGATCCCCGCGACCTCGCACCCCAGCGTCTGCATGACGAACGTGGCCATCGTGTTGCCGACATATCTGCAAATGTCCCAAGACGAGTTAACACACGCTGGCTAGCGGACCTTGCAAGTCGCATGTGAGAGCGCGCCGTTACATAATGTGATGTCGTGTATCATACGTACCCGTAAACGACCTGGGTGAAAAAGTCAGTCATTCAGTCAGTCAGTCGATTCGTCGATCCGTCGGTCGGTCGGTCGGCCAGTCAAGTTCAGATCCTGCGCCACCGACTGGAAGGGAATGCAATGCAATGCAACGCAAGGAAAGAGAAAAAGCGACGAGCTACCCACATGGCTGGCAATGGCCAGGACTTTGGTCTCTGGGATCGTGATATCGGGGGGCGTCATCCTTCCTGTCCCTGTCCCTGTCTCGTCTTGTCTCGTCTGTCTCGTCCAGCCGCTTACGGTGTTCTGTAGCGGCGCGGAAAATGGTGGAGGGGCACACTGCAGGGGCAGGCGGGAGTGACCAAAACACAATGAAACGCGAGAACTAACCCGAGAGAAAGACTCGGAACCATGCGCCCGCTGAATGTCCCGTCTATCCGAACTGGGTGCAGTTGTGGTGGAAGAGTACGAGTGTCCTACAGCAGGCCGTTATCTGTCGCAAAATCTGAGATGACGCACATCGCGCACACGCTACAGCCTCGTCTAAAGTCCCGGCGGAAGGCAAGGCTGCACCACCCTGAATTACTTGTAGCCGCCTTTTCCTCGTTGCATCGCATTATGGGGTCCGAGAATTCTCCTTGCCCACAGCAATTTTCAACCACCGCTTAACCACCACTGATCGTACATCCTGCTAGGCAAGAAAAGGGAGTCCGAACCCCCGAATGCAGGTACTCCGTACGACGCTTGTTCTCGTGGTCGTACTCATTGATTGATCGTTTCAAATTCTCCTCTTCCCCAGCGTTTACGTCTACTTCTTCTTCCGGCAAAAAGGACCCAACGTGCTATTCGTCGTTTCCTGTCTCGCCATATCGTGTCCACCATTGTCCGAGTCTAGACGGTTGGTGTTTCGTTCATCATTCATCGTCCCCGATCTGTAGATTGCACAAAGTCAACACTGGTGCTCCACACCGACAATTCACCGAACAGACGAAACATACCTTTGGTGCGAGGTAGAATCTCAAATAGCTGCTCCCGGACAGGGTGTACTCGACCAGAAGAGGCACTTCCTGGGACAGGCACAGCTTGACCTTGGAGGACAGCCCACTTGCCTTGCAGAAGTTGACTAGATATTTGAGCGAGAAGGTCAGGGATACGGGTTCGGAGAGCGCAATCTTGACATCCTGCTCGGGCTTCTCCATGTTGGTGTTCTGGCGGATCGTGACGCTCCCGCTGCCGATGTCGCCTTGACATGAGAACCGCACGCCATCCTTGCTCGCCTCGATGGACACTAGTAGAGAGAGCAAATGTCAGGATCAGGATTTTTCTTCCCGCAAACAAACTGTATCCATTGTGCATTGCGTAACCTACCGGACTCTGACATGGCGATGAGATCACGGCAAATGCGCTGGAACTCGGCGCTGGGCATCTCGATCGTGGCCGCGTACTCGGTCTCGGGGATGCCCAGATGCTCTTGGTCAATGTCCATCAACTTGATGTCATACTCGCTGATGCGGTCGGCGTCGCTGCTCTCGAAGACGAGGTTGACGACGTCGGGCGCATCTTCCGCCTTGAGCGTGAGGATGTCTTCGTTCTGCGCCGCGCGGAGGACCTTGGTCAGCGAGTTGAGGTTGATCCCGAGGGCGATGTTACGGTCGCAGCGGAAGGGCGAGAACATCTCGGCCTTGAGCATCATGGAGACGAGGGCGACGTGCGAGTTGTCCATGGCCTGCAGCGCCACGCCGGAGTCATTGCAGTCAAAGTTGCAGTCTTGCACGAGATCCTTGATGGCGTCGACGACCTGCCCCCGCACCATCATTCTTAGCAAACTATTATGGCACACGGGAGAGACGTCGGAGAGTTGTGTACCTTCTTCAGCTGCGCAGCCTGTTCCAAGCGTGCTTCCAACACTACCGAGACAATTCGTTAGCGATTAGGCCTTGGAGGGCAAAAGCGCGGTCACCGTGTCCGTACTCTTTGCGATTGTACTTTTTGAGGCTTCTCTCTTCTTGCTCCTTGTCTCGAAATTGCAGGTGCGTACTATGTTGCGATATTGGGAGTGCGATAATTGTCACCAATATTGGAATCGTGATGCGGCGCAGACACGGTTTCTGTGCAGCGCAGAGGCGCGAAGACTCACGCGCGTCACGGTCTAAACCACTTTGGGTCTAATAGAATTGCTTGGCATATTTGCGCGTGCGCTCTTTGCTACGGTCGACCACCTCGCGCGACGAGCGCAGGTTGAGCAGCAGCCTGCGTCATCGGGCTGACATGACGTAATGACACTGAGAGGCATTTTTATTTTGTTCGACGCTCGACTTTTGGCTCGACGCGAAGATCTTGAGTTGCCGCTCGGATTCGGATTGTCGCTTCGACCAAGGGAGCCAAAAAAAAAAGCCCCCTTCGAAAGATTATGTTATGAATGTGCGGTTCAGAAGCTGCCGCTGGACCGAAAAGGACAGAGTTCTCAAGGGGCTTCAAGATGATCACACATATCGCATAACGTGCATCCGCATCTTGTGCTTCGCTTCACTCTGCTGAGCGACTTTCCAGGCATGGCGCCAGCACACGAAGTTAGTAATCCCGATTATGATTGCACAAAGCAGCAAAGCCAGACGTCGCAGATACCACCCACGCTATCGCAGCACACACCCTGCACCCCATCCTCCACGGGACGCTCGTAGGCAACAATACTCGAACTTTCCGTAAAACGTGGCCTTGCATAATCACGTGGCGGGCACTCGCTCGCTTATGCGCCCCCCCCTCCAGGCAACGACACTTTGGATGAAACCCCAGATGACACTCAGCCTCGTGGGCCAAACACAGCACTTGTCCTTAACCGCATTGCGCTGGAATTCGGTCGCCACCTCGAACCCTAGCCTATCCGGACGTTCGACTACTCTTTAATTCACCGCGACTATTTCCCGTTCCGTGAGGCACGTTGGTTTTCTCCGCCCGAAAATCAGCTCGGCATGACCGCCGCTGCTGGCTGGGCAGTCGAAGTCGCCACCGGGCGCAGTGTGTATGATTCGTACTCCAGTATGTGAATTCCGTGGGGCCGGATGTCGCGAAGGCGTATGCACACGCGTATACAGTATACGCCGTCCGTAGACATGAGGCGTCAGTTCAGTAGTCCAGCCGGCGGCCGACGTGGATGGATCTCTGTCGAGACGTGGGAGTGAAGCTGCCTAGTGCGTGGCGACGGCATGCAAGCCAAAGGTCTTGGAGGTCATCGCTAGCAAGGAGCTAGTTTCGTCGCGACGTGATCGACACATGTCCTTACACAGTAGGCCGTCTGTGGTCTGACTACCGAGGAAAGGAAGGTTAGGCGCGCAAAACCTGTCCTTTTTGACGACCGCGAAGTTGCAAATCGCATGATGGATGACTCGGCGCTTCAGGGCAAAAACGAACACGAGGAGAGATGGTGGCGGGCAGGTAAGAAAGGTGCCGTTGCAGTTGCGGACTGGAGATGGAGATGGAGACCAGGAAAGCTTGATGCTTCAACGAGTTTCTCGTCAGCTATACACAGTACAGCGCCTGTATTTACGTAGAAGGGAACCCGCCTCTTTCATGCTCCCGGGGGCCGGCTGAGAAGCAACCGGCCATTCGCCGGGCTGTCTAGCTCCAAGCGGTAGGAAATCAAGACGGGGGTGAAACTGAAATCCAATCTAAAGCGATATGCGCCAGCGCTTTTGGCTGCCTGCAACCGTGCAAAAGGTCCTAATCATTCGTACTCGTAACGTCGGAAAGGGGCGTCCCAGGCCGGGACCCCTGCCCCGTTCAGTCCACCAGCCGACCATAGTCGTCCAAATAACTAAAGAAGGTGAGCCTAGATGACGGGTCGAGGGAGAGTAATGCCCGCACCTTTGTAGGTAGGAAGATAAGCGAAAGCCAGGGATCTGTGGTGCACGCCTCAGATATCTGATGGCCCTCTGGAAGTATTGCTCGTTCTGATGAGAGTACGAGACGTTGCCAAGACTCATGTTCGCTTCGGCGGCCTGCAGGGGGTGGATGAATCACCATTAGTCAGTCATGTCATGCATAGAGAAAGGATGGAGAGTGTGGAGATGGCGAGGGCATTGCAGCCCGAAGATGGAATATGTCCTGACCTCTGAAAGCAGCTCGCCTGAGAGCACCCCGTTCCTGTCGGCCACCTCGATCGCCCTGGAAAAGTAGTCGACCGCCGGAATCAGCATGCCGCGGGCCTCCACGTAGTCGGCAGTGTGTGCTCTGGCGTCAGCTTCGGCAGTTGCCCGCTCTGCGTCCCTGGCCTCTTCCGAGGACGAGTAGGCAAACCGGTCGCTCTGGCTTTGCGGTCGGCCACTGCTCCCGCTGGACGAACTGCCTTCCGTTCGATGGATGCGGGCGAGCACGTTCTGAGATCGGGCTAACCAGGCCTGCCCAAGTCCTGTTATTATGTAAGTAGCGATCGCAGGATTGGTAAGCTGTCGACGTACCCCTGAGCGCGGTAAGATCTTCAGCGTTTCTTTGTAACAATGACAACCATTGATTCATACACCACTGCGCGAGATCCGTCACGCCAGCAGCTTCCGCGTCATGGTATGCTAGTCTCTGCAATGCGGCAATGACAAAGGTCCGGTCGGCGCTTCTGTTGGGCATCTGCATGAGCCCGGCAGAGTCAAAGGCCGCCATGGCCGTCCTGGCGATGTGTAGGCGTTGTTCCCACGGTATGTGGGTCGAGTCCGTGTCTGCGATCCGCCTGACCTCACGAATGGCCTCTTCGATCCGAGTTTCCTCAGCCATGTTCAGCCCATCCGGCCTGACCCTCTGGTGTGACATGCTCCGACAAGGGAAATGGGTAGTGTAGCGTTGCCGACTGGGTCCGGTAATCTCGTCACTGACGTGTTGAATGAACGCTCAGGAAGGAATCTGAACCGGCGCAATGATCGACATAGCAGGTTATCAACCTTTGGATGTAAGTCTGGATGGAAACATTCGATGACGGCCTGGTTCTCATATACCCAAACCGACACCCCAGCCACACCCACATGGACCCCTATATATGCACGGGGGTTCGCTTTGATATGTGGCTGTAGTCTTCGCAGGCAAAGTTCTGTGGTCGACTGCAGAGAAAGCGCGTGATATGCAAACGAATCATAGGGCCCCTGGCGAAATCTTAGAAGATACTTACATTTGCAGAGACGACCGTCGATACGGTCGAGCCACCGCCAGGCCATCACAGTTTCCTATAGGCCCAGGACGTTCAAACCTTGCAATTGCAACGGCGCGTGGCAAATGGGCCCTTTCAACCGAAAGCCAGGGGCGACCCACGACTGGAAGTACATTCCCAGTGACCGGGGCTGACAGCAGACGAAATAGTCCATTCCGAAGAGATTGTCAAGACGAGCCGGAAAGAGGTAAGTGGTCCCTGTGACATAGAGGCTTGGACTAACCTGCAGCCACAATGCGACACTCTTGGGCGACCTGCCTAACGTCTGTGGCAAAGAAGAGTTCCGCTTTGGGTTGGTCTGGAGGACGAGTGCTGGGACGAGAGAAGATTACAGTATCAGATCTAGATCCCTGAATGCCACGATAACGCCGAGCGAGCTGCAGGTCGGGGACGCGCGATGGCACGGGCTCCTCGAAGTACTCGTCGGGGTCTTGGATGGTGGTTGACAGCAAGCTGGCGGGCGATCGCGTCGAGAGAAGTTACAAAGGCAGAGGATGGAAGCGTCGTACATATGAAGCCAGGACTCGGTGGGGGCCGGCTGACTAGGTTGCGCAAGGCACCAGCGGATGGAACCAGTGGACATGGCTTGAGGCGGACGAAGGATATCCGTGCATCGGAGCGGGCCAGTATGAGGTCTTTTTACCAATGCGCGGACGAGGCCATCGCTGGGAGCTGGCTTTGCGATGGAAAAATGATGCGCGATGTCGAAAATCCATCTTACTAAACTTGGCCTCGGTGGAAATAGGAACCAGCAGGACTGTGCCTCTCTACCCGCCAAGAGGGAGTGGGAACCGCGGTAAGCAAAGGAATTTGACGAACACATCCCTGCCTCCCTCGTTATGGTGATGCGTGACAAAAGCTAGAACCACCTGCGAGATTCGAGAGTCCTCTCGCGAGTCCACGGGATGTAAGTAGTTACTGGTGTTCGCGTCAGATCTGAGGCTGTACGATGCATACGCAACAGTGCCCCCGGCGCAGAGGATATCGGGTAGGAACGCTGCCCAACACCATAGGGTAAACGCGGTCGGCACCGGACAATGTCGACAGCCCGAAGCGCCAAGGGGTCCGTCTGGAGCGACGGGAGCGACGGCCGTGACGGTATGCCGCCAGAACCTAGGGCCTCTCGGATGGTGGATGACTGTCGGCCTGTCGCGTCCATTCTCTCGCTTCTGGCGGCTATCGACCGAAGCTGCCCAGGTGGAAGCCCCAGGACGGACCAGTCATAGATCAAGGGCAGGGGGCGTTCGGCCGTCGAAGATACCCAGCCGTTCCCCTTCTAAGCGCTTCTAGCGAGGGCTTTCTCGGTCATAGCCTCTCCCGTCCACGAGCATTACTAACGGCAATGTTCTGGAATTCTCGCTCGCTGGATGGGCTGGGCATCGTTGATTCGCCGGCCGACTTTGATGCCAGTAGCGCTATTATATATCAGAGCTCTCTGTATGAGCCATGGAACACACAGCAGCAACCACACAGTTGACAGTGATCTGCATTCATCGTCCTTCTATTGTTCATTTTAATCCTTCCAAGCATTGGGCGTGCAGAAGCCCCAAGTCCACGTCCGACTGGTGAAGCCTGCAAAGATTTCGACACACCACCCTGGACCACCCCACTGCGCCGGTCATTGTTCACCATAAAGGCTCGAGTATGCGTGCAGTTGCCTAAAACGAAACAAAGGAAAGATCAAATATGTCCATTTGCCACGGCAAGTGCCTGAACTTTGGGATATTAACGCTCCGACTCCATCCTGCCGAAAAGGACTATTCACAGAACTAGGCCACCGTGGGACGCCGCGCATGTGCTTCATGAAAGTGTCGTCAATGTTGGGACAAGATGAGTCTTGATGCCACATCAGGTGGGCCTGGACCTGGATCTGGGCGACCCGACGTGCAGCAGATACGACTCAGCTGTCGATCATATCGAGGTGATTCGTGTATCAGACCGGGCAAGGGGACGATGTTTGATGACCATTTGCAATTCTCGCAGCATGTTGGTCGTGTTTTCCGCATGCTCATGCATGGTCTTTCGCTTTCGCCGGTCCTCTTGAAGTTTGTTGAGTTTCTCCTCCCTACTCATTGGTGCCCAAGACATTCTTTTGCGTGGCAAGGCAACCGCCTCGAACACTTCCTCGTCCAAACCTGCGCCGTCAGAGGAGCTTCGCTCGTCACCACTGAGCAGCTTGAATGCTTCGGCCGGGCCCCCATCGACGATTGTCAAGCCACCAAGACTGCTTGGTGAAGGCGACGCTGGTGAGCGCATACCACTGGATGCTCTGGACAAGCGGCGGTCGGAATCAGTGCCCACATTGAGGAACATGGTGTTTCGCCCCTTCTCCCATTCGACCAGAGCGTTCCGAATTTCGGCCCCAAGCTGCTCATAATGTCCAGTGATGGTGATGCTGAGCGAGGGGTCGTCGGCCGTCTGCATGGAATTGATTTCCTCGCGCAGAAGGTGTACTTTGGCGTTCAATGACCGAATGGTGTTGGCCACGGCATCAAATCGGCGGATCTGGGCCTTGGTATGTCGTTTCTGAGGCGTGGTAACCACTGGGTCTCGTCCAGGATCAGGGTCAACCTCTTCCTGTGCGGAGTTCTCACGGTTTTCGCCATATTCTTCTTGCACCACAGCATTGTGGAGCTGTTGACTTGCACGGCCCAGCGCACCATCAAGCCCTTCTAATATTTGAGTTATCAGTCGCCACTGGTGTATGTTGTACCAAGTGGAGCCGGAGTGAAGTGCCAGCAAGTCACACAGGAGTACTTTCCGAGCAATGAGGTGTAGTCGAAACAGGAAACGGAGCCCTCTCAAAGAGTTTTGTACTTCCGAGGGGCTCTCGTTGGCAACCGCCACAGCATCGGCATAGTCCTGCATCGAGACCTCGTAGATGTCGTGGTACTTTCGCAGTTCGGTATCTCTCACGAACGGTTGGATGTCATTGTGGGCTTCAACGCATCGGATAATGCTGGCTATCAAAGCATGTCCAAGGGTGCTTCGCAGCTCACGACAGCTGCTGGGTGACTCTATCGCTTCCATCCGGCTGACTGGAGGCAAGGGGTGACTGCTGTGATCGAGTCAGCAATGGAACCTGGATAACGGGAGCGAACCAAAACTCACATGTCGTATCCTCGAGACACCACCTCCACCTCTTGCACGAAACGAAGCGCCTCCGTTGCGATACCATCGTAGTTGTGCGAGCTTGCAACTGCCCTTCCCAGTGCTGACACCGCAGATTGCCGCACAAACTCCAGATACTGACGCCGGGCAAACCAGAAAAGAACCAAGCAAGCCCCGATTAACAGTGACGTGTATATGCATAGTTCCGACCAGCTTGAGGAGATCGACCGGGGTGTCCGATACCTTCGCTGCAGCAGATGAAGGGACCATGCCACCGAGAACGAAATCCCTGCTGTTATAAAAGCACCTTTGAGGGAAAGGGTATTTGCGGTGAAGGACTGTTCATTTCGAGGTTGGCGCCGGGGCTTTGGTTCATCAGAGAGCAGCTGCGAGGCGACAATGATATAGCGAAACTGTTCGATCAATCTCTCATTCGCGACGTCTGTGACTGAGGCGGCAGTCTTACGTATCGTCCGCAGCCGGTCGCGCAGTTTGGGGAGGCCTCGAGGTGCGAACGTTGATTGTGTGTGGGTAGGAGATGCAGGCGGATCTGCTGATTCGAATGGGATGGCGTCTCCTTCTAAGTACTCGGCAATAGGCGATTCATTATATATTAGAGCTTCCATGACATTGTCGGTGCATTAGTCGTATACAGAGGCGAAGATGGTGAAACGGCTGGAGCGTCGAAGACAGGAGAGGCGCGTGGTGATGATCCAAAGTGTTCGTCAGACAACGCGGCCAGCCAGGGGCCAGGCAAGCCACAGTTACTGCTGACCTGACGTGCCTGGTGCGCCCAAGCTCCTCGGCTGACGCCAATAATTGCCCCCGCTGACTCCTTCCGGGCGCTGCCAGTGGCTGGAATTGCTCCCGTGCGAAGCCTGGAACCCGATTTCAAGGATAAATCCCCGTCGCGAACCCGGTCGATCTGGCTCTGTGCCCGGAAACGTGGCTCAACCGAGATTGATCCAATTCAACGTCAATCCAACCTTGAGGGCCGCCTTCTCAACGCTCGGACGAGACAAATGTGGACTTCTATGGTGCTTTGTGAGCAAAGCTTCTCGACGCTCGAGATGCGTCTTTGGCTTCTTAACGTGCTTGGATTTATTGTTCCGGGACGTCAACTTTGGGATGAGACCTGAACCTTGCCTTCTGCGTGGCTTGCGGAGGGAGATACACTTCGACTGTGCTTGAGCAATGTCACAGACTCTTCCGATAACGCCGCGACAAAGAGCACAGATGCCGTTATAGAAGGAATGGACGAAAAGATCGCCTCTTGAATAATGGCGCTATTCGCTAGCGCCGACGTGAAGAGAAGACTTCACGCCACGGACCTCACTGCCGTCCGACCTGATCACGGATGGCACCGATGACCTTCCTTGGCCATTAAAGAGTTTGTATGAGGACAACAACATGCCGCTTTCTGCGCTCGATGTGATATAAATCACCGTAGGAAATTCACCTTTCCGTTCCCTGCTGCCTTGACAGGCCTCTTGTCTGCCGCCATCACTGACTTCACACCAAATTCACTGTGCCGTCCAGTGATCCCCGCAACAGCAATCCATCAAAATGGCGACGACTGACCCTCCTGACGAATCGTACCTTGAAGAGTCGTTTGATGGGGAAGTTGAGGCAGTGGAGAGACCAACAACGCCGCACATCCCAGATCTGAGCACCGCCCCAGACATGAGCACAATCCTAGACTTGAGTACAGTCTCGGGCAATGCGCTGCGCCAGCGTAGCGAAGGGACCATCGTCGTGATTGAACGTTACGGTGATCTGTACGGTCCGATCTTCCGTCAACTCCAGATCAGACCAGACAAGTACTATGACTTCCACAACGGTGTGGTCCGCGTCGTCCGGAAGAAACGCCACGCAGAAATCAGACGAGCGACAGATGCCAGTCTCCGGTTGACGACGTCTCACTTACTTCGTGCATTCGGCTATATCATCTGGAAGACGAACTCAGAATGGTTGCTTGACGACAAAGATCTTGATGAGGGAGAAGCGAGGTTGGTGTATCAGAAAAACAAACAACATGCCTTTGATGATAGGTATGAAGCCAGCCCTCCACCTTCGTCTTCTGGATTCCAAACCCCCGTAAGAGAGATGCGGAAGCTTGCGGAAGAGCTCTGACCGCGCGGTCCTGTTCTGACCACTCCGTTCAGAGTGTCATTAGGGAAGGACGTGATCATCTTGCCAAGCCTCTTTGCTAACAATTTCCCTTCTTATAAAGGTTCAATTCCATCTGCGAATCCCTCTGGCGCCAGATGCGGAACGTGCAGTTCACCTGCCGCGCACCAGCACCCCACCGAGGACAACCTTCAACTGTCGCACCAACTGTGACGACAGATGGTGACGACTCGTACATGGGCGATGTTGACTCAGAACATTCTTCACCCCATAGTCGCGCTCAAGCTACAGCTATGAAGAAAATCGAAGATCTGTCCGCTGAGGTCGCAAGAAGACTTCCAGCGACGTCCACGAGAATGAATGCTGACCAGACGGAAGAGGCAATAATCGACCTTATCACCAGATTAGCCGAGATCCGAGCGCGCAGCAACCCAGCAGTGTTCGAGGAACTCTGGACGGCGCATATCATGCGAGTGGAGGAATTGGAAGGCGAAGGCTCGAACAGAGATGAGCAGATCGCAACCTGTAAGTTCTCACCACCCATGCCCGTTCGACCACAATTTCTAGCTTTTACCTCTTGATACCCTTGTCGGAAGCTAACGAGAAAACAGCGAATATGGAGAACCCTCATCTGGCTGTTACTGGCAGGCAGCAGAACACCACGTCTCCCTCGAACGAGCCCTTCAACACCTCCGGCGTGCCTCTTGCCTACTCCTACCCAAGCACTTTAGCCATCGCACCAGCTCTCCCTTCCATCATGTCGGTCTACATCAGCATGGCCCAGGTTGCGTCCCCCAACCATAACCCAGCTCCGAGCACCGCCGCACCATCGATGGCACAAGCCTACCACTGGCCCGCTGCCCCAGTTGAGAACCATCACTTCACAAACTTCTTCACCGGCATAACTTACCGCGTTGACGTCCCTTCGCCGCGTATCCTGGGTTAGGTACTCAGTTACGGCTGGAACGACATCTGTCGCTACGTATCCACTGGCCGAGTTCAGGGTGAGAAGGCTGAAAATACCGCTGGTGTTGGGGGTATGATTGGTCAAGACGCCGACCGTGGCCAGGACATGAGCGACGGGAGCACAGCAGCTGCGACGACCACATCATCCACCTCCGTACTAAATTTAGCGATACCTAAGAAAGATGAGGACTTTACTATTCCAGAATGGCAGACCATGGCGCTCGGCTGGCGTGACTTCCAGAACGATCTGCGTTATGCAGCCCTATCAGGCGTACGAGTTTGGAGGATGAAGGTCTGTGTGATCACCATGCATGCCCGAGACTTGTAGTGAGATGGATCCAAACATCGGAGGCTCGGCCGCGGCAGACATTGACGGCACTCCATCGCAATATGCGATCATGCGAGTCACTTACTCAGAGAGCTGTATTTGAGGGTTCACCCCAATAGCTGGCTACGGTGCTGCTTGTGAACTAAGACAAGAATTGAATAGTCATCTGGTGTGATGAGTGTAAGACTAATGAATTCTTTTCAAGATTTGTAAATGTAGGAGTAACAATTAGTTCACGGTGATGCCGCTTGAGATGCTCGTGTCGGCACGTGCGCAGGACCTGGAGAAGCAAGTTAAAAGTGGCCAGTGACCAGCACCGAACCAGTCAGCGACCTGTGAGCCGATCTCGGGAGTCTCCATTGGTCCACCTCAATTGGCGGTGCACGGGTGAGGAAGCGGGAAGCCAACTGTAGAGAAGCGTAGGCGCCCCTTTCGCGTTCACCCGCGCATGCAGCCAGGATACGATTCTAACCAAATTTCTGCAACGCATCACACCGGTTTCTCCTGACCAGCTGCGAACTTTCAGAGGGGAGGCCATCAGTGGCTCAAAGAGACTTGAAGAGTCAAAACTCCGTACCCTTGCAGCACCTTGCCACAGACGCGCCTGCTTTCCCAAACTGCCCTGTCCCTGGGTTCACTTTATACTCGTCCCTTGATTGCAGCATAACGCTTGCTTCGGCCACGCACCCCTACGCTCATTGCATACGATCTCAAGGATCGAGTTGCCAGCTGCGCCCTGCAGAAAACCTCTCACCATGGGGAACCAAATATCCAAGATGATGGGCAAGATCTTCGGGTCAAGAGAAATGCGACTGTTGATGCTGGGTCTCGATGCGGCGGGCAAAACAAGTGAGTACTATGCGCCAGCTCCATGGTCCACAATAGTTGCGCGCCATCGCATTGCCATGAGGCGTACTGACACCGGAGCAGCAATTCTGTACAAGCTGAAACTCAACCAAGACGTTACCACAATTCCCACCGTCGGTTTCAACGTCGAGACGGTCACATACAAGAACGTCAAATTCAATGTCTGGGATGTGGGCGGGCAAGATAAGATCCGTCCTCTTTGGCGGCACTACTTCTCCGGCACTCAGGGTCTCATATTTGTCATTGACTCGAATGACCGAGCACGCATTGACGAGGCAAGACAAGAGCTACACCGGATCATTCTGGATCGAGAGATGAAAGAGGCACTATTGCTGGTGTTCGCCAACAAGCAGGATATCCCAGGCTCGATGACTCCGACCGAGGTAACGGAGAAGCTGAGATTGACGCAACTAAAAGAACGTACATGGTATGTTGTGCCGAGTTGCGCAACTACTGGTGAAGGACTGCTTGAGGGATTGGTGAGTCGCTGTACACTTCGCGAGCGTTGACAATGGACTGACGCAACCTCCACAGAGTTGGCTCTCGACGAATGTCAAGGCACAACCGCGGCCAGCAGCCGCCAAATGAGGATCTCGGTCACTGGCTGGAACCGGGAGCAGCGAGCAGTGAACAGCGATGATATGGCCGACAACCACCGAGATACCTATTTGCCAGCGATACTTTTCGAGAAGCAGATTACAGCATGGAGTTCAGCGCATTGAAATTTCCCAACAGCTGGTGGGTCGGGCATTGTGAGGAGGAGCATGGATCCATGCTGCTCGGTTCGGAACACCCGTGCATTTCATCGATGCATACGGAGTAATTCTCCTTCTTCCTGGTGTGCCTCGGTCAGTCTTGGACGATCTTTTCACCAATACTGCTCCGGCCGACCAGGGAACGGACAGAGCGACGTTTTTGCAAATGGTCGGAGCTGAAGCTGAGAAGGCCGTGGTGAGTCAGGGGGATTCGAAACAAGTTCACCGGTCGGTCCCATTGGGTCTTGCCGTTTGCGACAATGGTGCAACAACCCTGTAGGTACTAGTGCGACTGAGAAGTGTGTATGAGCACGGAGTGCACGGTAGTAGTACGTTTAATCAGCCTCGTGGCAGCTCATCCAAAGCGGGCGAACAGAAGAAGCCATGTGTGGGTGGAGAAGCAACTGTTGGCACGCGCTGAGCCCGCTGCTGTAATTAATTATATCTGGATTCTGGATGGCCGAGCCACGCTGGAAATGACCTGGCCCTGGCTTGTTTCTCTCTCACAGGTCCTAGTTTGTGCTGCAATCCTAACTCTAGTTGAGTAGCAGATCATGGAGCTTTGCGTGAGTGGCTGGCTGGCCGCGACCCAGTCTTATCGGTCCCCGCCTTTTGCACTTTGTCAGTACCGACTCGTTAGTAGACCGTTGGACCAAGCTGAAGCCGAGCGACTCGTCGAGGAGCATCGGAGTTGTTCACCCTAGCCTGCCTGCAGCGGGTATGCACAGATGCAGTAGCACTGCAACTACCACATGCAGCCCATGTTTCTGGTCACGCCTCCAGACCAAAGTAGGGAACCTGGACCTGGACCTGCGCGAACCCCTGAACTGCAGCAGATCAGATGCAAGGGCAGGGGGCCGTAGACGGTGAAGAATCTCTCGCGTGCTCGTGCACTCCATCATTCAATCAATCAGTCGTCAGAGCTCATCAACTCTGCTTTGGGCCGCTTGGGTTCACAATACAATTACAATCCTTCCCACCGACGCCGACTCCGCCTCCCAGAGCATCAACGCCTCAACCATCAGAGTGCCGACTACTGTGTCCTTAACCCGGACTATTGCTCCGCCTCGTTGCGCCATCCCACGCCATTCTCCAGCTTTTCAAACCTTCCGAGACCCGAGCTCTCCCGCCGTCAGCCTGCTGCCACCTGCCAGAAGCGGCCCGACCCTGCAAAACCACCGCCGAGGAGGAGGGGCCCTCGACCTATTCTCGAGCTCGGTGGCTTCCTGGAGGCTGTCGGTCGGTCAGTTCGTGGGGCTCTTGTCTCGCTGAGGCTTCGAGGCGTTTGGTCGATAGCCACCTTTGCGCACCCCCCTCCTACGTAGCGGACTGGGCCATCCCTGCTTTGCGGGTTGTCCACGTCCGGAAAGAGGGATTTGTTTGATTTCCACGTCGAAAGAAGGCTGTCGACGCTGAGCAGCCTACCCTACCTTACCCCTCCCACATCACATCATATCCTGGCTGGCCCTCCTCGTGCGCCGCAAGGGCAACCACGCATAAGAAGCTTTGCCAGCCCCCCCCCTCTTCCCGCCCGTGCTGTCCGTCTGTACACTGTACCGAGTAGGTGCCATTGATTGTCCGTATCGGTATCAGTACCGGGTCTCAGCACCATGGCCACGCCCGACGAATCCATCCATGTCAATGGCACGCATAAGCCATCGGTGCTGATAGTGGGTGGTCTTGGTGAGTGAAATGCATCGCACAACTCTGCGTTCCCCTGCTGACTCAAAGGCAGGATACATCGGTCGTTTCCTCACAAAGTACATCCACTCTCAGGATCTGGCGTCCTCAATCCGTTTAGTCGACAAGGTGTTGCCGCAGTTGGCGCACCTGGCCCCCGAGTTCAACGAAGCATGCTCGCAAGATAAATTCATCCAGGCCGACGCCTCACGCGACACATCCATGCTCCGCGTCTTCGACCACCCGGACGGCCCGGATGCGACGTGGGACTACGTCTTCAACTGCGCGGGCGAGACCGCCTGGTCACAGCCCTCGGAAATATACAAGCTGCGGTCCTGGCAGGTGAGCGTCACGCTGGCGAAGGAGGCCGCGAAACGCGGTGTCAAGTCCTTTGTCGAGGTCAGCACAGGAATGGTGTATGCGCCGAATCGGACGCCGCGGACCGAGCAGGACAAATTGAAGCCGTGGCTCAAGCTGGCGAAAGCAAAACTCGAGGCCGAACAAGAACTTTCACGAATACCGGGTCTCAACCTGGTCATCCTGCGCCTCGCGCACGTCTACGGCGAATACGACTCCAAATTTATCGCTAAAGCTCTGTGCTTGGCCCGTGTCTACCAAGACCAGCAGAAAGAGCTGAAATGGCTGTGGACCGAAGACCTGCGCATCAACACCGTGCACGTGGAAGACGTGGCCCGCGCGCTGTGGGCGGCTGCCGAATGGCGGGTCAAGAACGCAGTCATCCCGCCGTCGTTGCTGTCGTCATCATCATCCTCCTCCTCCTCGCCGACCCTCTCCCGCCGACCGACGCTCTCCAAGGGCGAAGATGGCCCCGGCGGGAACGTCCCCGTCTTCAACATCGTCGACCACGGCCAAACAAGCCAGGGCCAACTCGCAGACATCATCTCCAAGGTCTTCGACATCAAGACCGGCTTCCAGGGCACCATAATCTCGCAGTTCGCCAAGATGAACCTCGAGCACGTGGTCGACGACCTGAACGAGGACATCCTCCAGCCGTGGGCCGACATGCTGGAGAAGAAGGGTATCACGAAACCGGGGCCCCTGACGCCGTTCCTGGAGAAAGAACTCCTCAAGGACACGGACTTGAGTCTCGACGGTTCGCTGTTCGAGCGCGTCGTTGGCTTCAAATACGATCGTCCCGACGGCCTGACCGTCCAGGGCATCAAGGATATGATTGCCAGTTATGAGAAGATGGGATGGTGGCCTTGAAGGCGGGCCCCACTTGCGTTTTATTTCCCTTCCCTGTTTCTGCTTCCCTGCTTTCGAAGAGAATGGGGAATTTCCTGCGTAGACGCCACGCCAGAGACAGAGGCGTTTCGCGAATGTAATGGACTTGAAAACTGAGTTGAATCCGCAACCCAAAATCGACAAAAAAATTGACACCAGACTCTTCAAGTACGGCCGACGAGACGAGACGAGACAAGTGATGGGATGAGAGACGAGGACCACCGACCGGGACCGGACGAGAAAGGAACTCCCAACATGTATGCATCAAGGGGCACCTGCTTGCTCGCTTGCT